>APFE031505597.1:96200-138919 GCA_000404065.3 Pinus taeda
AAAATGAATTTATAAAGCTGAGCATGGGAATTCCCACCTCAGCTAGATCATGAAAAATGTTTTCAAAATAATGTATTGTATTGTATCTTATTACAGGTCACCTCCTAGCTCGGAAAAACTTCAGATCCTCATAGTAAAGAATTTCACCTGACATCAAAAAGATTAACGACCTCATGCTTTAGGGGGCAACTGTTATAAAAAAATTTGGGCACTTCGACCCCAATCATAAATTTCCATAAACTGAGGGCTCTTAAGTCCCTAAAAGTGTTGCTTCACTGCCGAAAGGAACAAGGTCAGCTGATTACATCATCTCCCAGAAGTTCTCCACTAAAAACTACTCATAAATGGTCAAAACTGGACCATACTAAAAGCTCAATGCAGAGGGTGCGATACATATCACCTTCCCAATGTACAGGGTGTGATGCATACTGATCTTCTCCTTTTTATGGTGCGATGGTCGGGAATGGACAAATGGTAGGGACAATAATGCGAAGTGGAAGATCATGGAATCTTCCATAATCTTCCCCTCTGACACTTGCCACTCCACTTTTGACCAGGGATGAGTAAGAGATCATCATTCTCCAAGTGGAAGCAGGAACTATCACAGAGAAGACACTAATAAAGACCCGAAAAGATGACTCACCTCTCTGTAATCATCTATATATGGATCCCTCATCACAGAGATCTAGAGGGTGGAATTTTGTATCTTATAGAGAAGTGTTGTTGGTATTCTGGTGTACATTATCAGTGTTGGGTGATCTAGCTTTGCTTGAGGTGAAGAAGGGCTTCTTAGCTGGAGGATGATGCTGGGTCAAAGCAAATGGTTGTAATCGTCTTGCTACTTTTCATCTGAATAAAGCTATTCTTGTTTCCTTCCATATTCTTATGTACTTGTTTATATATGCATGTATATGGTTAATGCACATATGATCCTGCATTATTTATGAATTTAGATCCTCGTTTCTTGCATAGTAGTATATTCCTGTGATTCCACAATCCCTTTCAAAGCTGGGCAAACAAAGAAGAAGTGACAAAACTCTATCAAGAAGGAGAGGAAATCAAGCGCAAGACTCGGGTTGGCCCTCTTGGTTCTCCTCTCATCTATTTTCATAAAAGGAATCAATAGTAGACTTTGATTGTTTGTTTCTAAGATAGCCACCCATCTTAGTGGGAATAGCAACATCTGAGTGGACACTATTCTCATATAACAAGGTCAAATCTCGAGGCGTCAAAAAAATCTTTGCCAGTAATCTACCTTTTATCCCTACAAATTGATTGCTCTTTGTTGAAATAGTATATAGTCCCTCAGAGTAATCCTCCAATTTTACTAGCTGGTCATTTGATGACACTATTTTTGGTAAGCCTTTCTTATGCAACATACTAAATTTAGAATGAAACCTTCTAAATGTAGTGTTCAAAGCTTCAAATTTTGTTTTTAGTTGAGTTAACAGATTCTTATTCACTAAGACTTTCTTAATTTCCAAAATAGTACTTGTCCTATCTAGAACGTTCATTTCTTGTAATTGCTACCTCGTTTTAGAGTTTAGTACCCTGATCATCCCTAATGCTTCTTTTGGTTTTGTGCCCAATGCAGTCTTCTGGGTCTCTATCTTTGCCTTGCATTTAGCAATCATTTATTGCTGCTAAAAAATGATTTATATGGATGGCCATACTTCTGTTATAGAGTGGCTAATATCTAATAATATGTCTTCTTTGGATTGGGCCAAAGTGTCTACCATTAGAGTCTTACTCTCTAATTGTTTAACCTTCAGCTCTAACCTATGTGACTTCTGCATTTCCTCTACATACAAGGTATCATTTTTTACCTTCTGTGACTCCAGGGCTTGGAACTTCTGGACTAACTTATTGTTTTGTTGTTTATGTGCTTGTAGCTCCTGTGATAACCTTGTTGCTTCACCTGTTGCTAAAGATGAAGCAATGTTAGTAGGAGATGAGCTTAAATCTGCACCTGTCATTAGAATTATTGTCACTGAAGTCACAACAAGTTGTGTTGTCTCTTATTCCTTGAGCAGTTGTTCTATCTGCTCATCCATTGCCTTGATCTGTATGTTTTGCTCAATGATGAGCTTCAACATCTCCTCCACATGTTGTTCATTTTCTTCCATTTCTTTGTTTTGTGGATCTTCAATTGAAGGCAGTTTTAACTGTTTCTTCAAGGATGTAATCTCCACATTCTTCTTCTGTAGTATTTCTTCAATTGCTTTACAGTCTTGGTGATCATATCCAATCTTGGTAATGATATCTTCTAATAAATTTAATTTGTTATCTTTAGAAAAGGATGTTAGTTTTTCAATCTTAAGATGTGATTGTACATTTAACAAAGCATTTCTGAGCTTGGAAAGAGACATGGTAGTTGTAGTCATTGTTGAAAATAACATCTCAACTGATTGCCTATGCAAATCCATTTTATCAATGGGGTGTATCTGGTTCACATGAAATGAGAAGATGGTCTTCTTATCTGAGACAAAATTAACTTCATCCATGTTTATCATTTGCCTGATGTATTCTAGTGAGAATATTCTCATTGGCACATACTTAGGTAGTTTCTACGGAGCCAACTCACTACCATAGATCCTAATATTAGTGTAATTTTGGTATAGGTCCAGTCACCAATCTTGGACTGCTCTGATGGGTGCAATGTCTTTTTGATTTCTTCTCCAATTCTAGGCTCTCCCTGACTGTTGAGTAGTTGAAGAACTAGATGTATAAACGAATCGATGACCTGAGAGAATGTAAAGTTAGATGATTTTGCTCTTACTAACTCTGTTAAGTGAATCACTGATTGATTCACTCCTTGCTCATCTTGTATGTTCATCTGAATGGGCAATAGGACTCCCTCTTGGAACAAAATTAAATGGATTATGACTGAACTGTCCCTGAAAAATCCTTGAGTGGTCAAATTCATAAAGTGTTCATGTATATTATCAGCTGAGAAGTGAATATAATTATACATGAAGGCAGGTTGATATTCTTTGTTAAAAATGGAAAAGGATCCATGGATGGATTCATCAATAGATTGGTCATTTTCATAACCTAGGAGGTATGATAACAGAGAGATAATGTGTCCAGTAGCTTCAGGGAACATGGAAGGTGAATATGGTGGATTCCTCTTAGGTAACTCGGCATCTTCTGATAGGAAAAGTTAAAAGATAAGGGCTCTCTTTCATAAGGTAAGTTTATTGTAGAGGTCCATGAGAGCTACAAGTGAGAAATGACTAAGGGAATCACATGGAGGTATCATTAACATTTTATTTATGCTCTGAGCAGTAATGGTGATCAGGATTTTTCCACCCTAAGTCATCAAAGTTCTTTGCACAGGGTCATACCTAGCTTGACACCAAGAGATTAAATCAGGAAAGTGATGGGTCTTAGGAAAAGAATATAATGCCAGAAGTGTCTCCTAGAATCAAATGGGGTCCTCTTTATCAACATATTTAAGTTTTAACCATGAATGCAATTCATAAAAATCAAATTCACATTCACAGTCATTGATCCTAAAAAAGGGAATCTAGAAGGGGTATATGATCCAGATCAAGGGAGACTATCGAGGGATTCCCTTCTTCAACAGTCTTCTATATCTTTGCTTTAGGAGCCATCTTACTGCAGGGAAAATTCAAAAGTTGTTTTAATAAAAAATGGATAACAGTGGTAGAAATACATAGAATGACAAATGGTGTTGTTGATTTATGGATGGAAGTGAATAGTGGTAAAAATTGGAGCCATGGAGCATTTTTAGGTTCAATTGGGCTCAATTTATTGTTTAGATCTAGCCGTAGGCAATCAATTTTCAAAAGGATGCAAATTAATGCTTAACGAATGTTTAAATTGTTAATTAGGCACAACAATGGCTTTGGAGTGTATAGCAATGGTATTATAATGTGGTTGATGGTGAATGGGTGAATGAAAATAGATTGGTGATGTGGAGGTTTGTGATTGCACATGAGATGATGGATGCATATGTCATGGGAAGAAGTCAATAGTCGAATGGAAGAAAACCGGCAAGAGATTTCGGGGGGGGACAACAGTTTGTGTTTTCGAGCCTTGGGGGTTTGAAACATTGTTGAGGATCCACATCCCAAAAAATGGCAGCCATGAAAACTACTTTATAGACCCTTCCCCTCGTGTTAACAGGAAACACCCAATAGAGGGTCTGGAAGGCTTCCTCCGCCATTGATCTAGGTGGAGTGAATGATCCTCGTTGAAAAGTGCCCATTGGTTATCGACGCCCGATGTGTCATTTTGTCGCTTCTGCCAATACGAAAAAAGTGTATGATATGACTTATTTATAAGGTCATCAAGATTTATTACAGCAATTAAATCATAATTAAGGAACTTTAAGCATGATTAATTAAAAGAACATTTTCAAAGGTGCATTTTGGGCTAACAACCTTAATTTTATTTTATAAAGAAAATATTTTTCTTTATTGCTTATCTAACATTTTCATTTTGCCTTCCTTTTTTAGAGAAACTACCATATCATTTTATTTGATATGGACCTGTAATAATAATGATTCTTAACATTTTTATTTTCCGAGTTGTTTTTGGTCCATATCCTAACTTATCATTTTTTGTATGGCATTTTGACTTTTTCATCTAATAACTAACTTATCAAAAACAATAATGTTACAACATCGGCTCCAACTAGGGACTGCTTTCTCTAGTGGAATGTAGATAACTTGTAGATCCATGTGCCTTCTCCTCGAGCTCTAGATTCTTTTTTATTAAAATTTAAACTGACTGTTGAAGAAGTAAAATAGCACTCGACTTTTTACAATGATGGTGTAAAATATACTGCAATTTCTCAGTACTAAACACAATTCTTTTGAAATCTTCCCTTAACAGGATATGTGGAATATTGTCCTTCTAGATTTTGTAACACAAAAGTGTTGTTTCCGTTTACTTCAGCAATAGCTAGAGGTCCAAACCATAGGTTTTCAAACATTCCATGTGTTCCTTTGTCTTCTCTTCTAGAATCACATCTTAGAACTAGATCACCCTCGTTAAAGTCCCTTTCCATGGCTCTCCAGTCAAATGTGCTCTTCATCTTATTTTGATACTTTTTCAATTTTTATTGAACTTCATCTCTGTTCTCATTTAGTTCAATGATTTGATTTATCCTCCTTGAAAAATCATCCGGTTCGTCAGTTTAATCATGTAGAAACTTTGAAACAAGGAAGGCCAAATTGGTAGGGAAAAATGCATCTTTCTCATAAACTAATCAAAAAGGAGATTTTCTAGTAGATCTCTTTGGATTAATCCTATTTTCCTAGATTTGATAAATTAGATGAGTGTCCCAGCTCTTTTTATGATCTGCTAATGTTTTTTTGATAACCTTTACCAAACTTGTATTGGATGATTTTGCAAGACGATTACCTTGAGGATATTATGGAGTTGAATGATGTGGCAGAATATGATATTTCTAGAAAAACTCAATTATTTTAACAGTGGAAAATGTTGTGCCAATGTTAGTAACAATCTGGGTTGGGCAACCAAACATAGATAAAATGTTCTCTTCAATGAATTTGATTACTACTAAATCAAAAACATTTCTTACTATAATTGCTTCCACCCATTTAGTAAAGTAATTTGTTGCAGTGAGGATCCATCTATGTTGATTGTTTGAAGTAGGATGAATCTCTCTAATAAAATCTAATCCCCATTGGAGAAGAGGTGTTGAGACTATTGTTGGAATAAGTGGAAGAGCTACTAGTTTTTGCTTACTAGTAGACATCTGACAAGGGACACAACTTCTAACTTTTGCTCCTACTTGTAAGAAAAATGTTGGCCAATAGAATCTCACCCTTAATATCTTATATGTTGTTTCTCTCCAAGAATAATGTCTTCCACAAAATTCTACATGAAACTAATCAATTATCCCTTCAGTCTCTGATTCTGTTAAACATAATAGCAAGATATTGAGTGGGTCCTTCGAGTATGGATTTGCATTTATGATGTAGTATTTGACTGCTTTCGATTTGAGAGTTTTATGTTGACTTTTGGAGAATGATATAGGACATTCAAAATGGACCAAGAAATTTACAATATTGTGATACCAATATCATAAAAATAAATTTCTCATCAATGTGTACAAAAATACCTTGATCTGAAGGTAAAGGTTCTTGTGGATTTTTTTCTTCAGGATTTTGGGAAGGTTCTTGTGGATTCCCCCCTTCTGCATAGACAAAAGGTTCTTGTGGATTCTTCCCATTCACATTTTGGGAAGGTTCTTGTGGATTCTCCCCTGGTATTTCCAAAATAGAGTTGATGCCTAGCACTTTATTGTTGGATTCAACTAGAGGCTTAATTAATCCTTGACCTTTTACTAGTTTTGTGGTTTTGATAGTTAGATCATACTCAAAAATTTGGGTGATCCATCTACCTCTCCTCCCATTAGTATCTAGTTGAGTGAGAATAGTTTTAACGACACTATTGGGAACATAGGCTATAAAGGTTGAATGTAAAACATACATCCTGAAAGATTTCAACGATTGGACTAGGGAATAAGTCTACTTCTCAATTATGTTGTATTTGAGCTCATCATCTCTCATAAATTCACTGAAAAAGGAAATAGGTTGGTCATGGGAATCTTCATCCTTTTGTAGTAAAACAAAAACAAGGGTTGTTTCAGAGGCAAAGTAAAAGATACTGAATGGTTTGGTATAATCAGGACTGGCCAAGGTGGGAGCTTTAGAGATAGCTTTCTTGATTTGATTTGTCTAGAAGAGATAGTCCATTTAACTTCATGACCATTTTTAACCATGTCAGTGATATCTTTTAGAATTTAAGCATAATTGGGTATGAATCTTCTTAAGAAGTTGATTTTACCAAGAAAATCCTTAAGTTATTTTTTACTTCTTGGTAATGTTAATGTCTGAGTGGATGATATTCTGTTTGGATCAATATCTACTCCATCTTTAGAAATTATATGGCCATGAAATTTCCCTTCTGAGATAGAAAATAAAGACTTCTTTGGATTCAACGATATTCCAAATTTCCTACATCTTTCAAAAACCTTCATCAAGTGCTTTAAATGTTTTTTATCAAAATTAGAAAATATTGTAAGGTTATCAAGATAAATAACAAGAAATTTATTTACTTGGCCTACAAAAGCTATATCCATAGCTCTCTGGAATGTAGCTCTTGCATTTTTCAAACCAAAAGGAATCCATGCATAGATGAAAGTACCCCAAGGTGTTGTGAAGGCAGTCTTTCCCTATTCTCTTTGTCCACCATAATCTGATTATAACCAGAAAAGCCATCTAACATAGAAAGTATGTTAGCTCTAGAAATCTATTGAAGTAATTGATCCATCTTAAGTAGTGGATAGTTATCCTTTAGTGATGCTTTATTTAAGTTTCTAAAATCAACACAGATTCTAATCTCACTATTCTTTTTCATGACAGGTACTAGGTTGGCAATCGAATTAGGGTATCTTAGTGGAAGAATAAGTTGTGCATCTAACATTTTCTTAATATCTTTCTCAGTAGTTGGTAGAAGAACTAGATTAATTCTTCTGAGTTTTTGCTGGTAGGGTTTCGCTTCAATTTTTAGTGGGATTTTATGTTCAATGAGGGATGTATCATAAGTTTTAAGATCAGCATTAGGCCAAGAAAAAACATCTTTGTATTTTTTAAGTAACTTAAGATATTCATCTTTAACTTCTGGGGCTAAAGATGTAGAGATTTTTATATTTTTCACTTGTTCTTGGGTTCCAATATTGATTTCTTCTATGTCATCTTTAGGAGAAATGGATGGAGGGTTTTGGGGGACATCATTATAATCGAATAATTTCTCTAAAGGAATTAACCCTTTAGGAATGAAGCTGTTTGATAATTGTATGATGTCATGATCTACAATCTTGGAATTTAACTCTGGATCATCAAAAACATGAGGATTAACCATATCAAGATTGTCTTCATCAATTTGCAGAAGAGAAAATTCACCTAGTAGTTGAAGGAAAGATTTTAGTTGTTCATCATCCTCAAACGCCTGCCAATGCTTTTGGTTATCAAGTATAGATGGCCTATATTTAACCTGGATTTGGTATAATAGTTGTGTTTGATCAAGAATCTTAAATGAGCTTATAGAAACATCCAAAGAATCTGCATATATGTTTTCGTTTCTAGGGACATAAGTTATGTTGAAGGCATGAAAGAAATTTTCAATGGAATCCAAAAGCTCATTTCAATAAGACTTAATCCTAGGATGCTTTGTTTGGCAAAGATTTCTAACTTGTCTTACAATGAGCTCTGAGTCAGTGAAATCACTCAGGTTATGTACCTTTAAACTCTTGGCTAACTGTAGTACTACAAGAAAAGCCTCATATTCTACTACATTGTTGGTAAATTCAAAATAAAGTTTACATGATTGTGTAATGTTTTCCTTTTCTGGTGATATTAGCACTACCCGAACCCCTACTCCATCCTTTGTACAAGAACCATCAAAGAACAACTTCCATACGTCAGTTTGATTTGATGCATGATTTTCAATTACATCTTCAATTTTTACTTGAGATTCATGTATTTGATTTGAAGAGAGTTTAAAATAGCCAAAATCTTGAGCAATAGCATAGATGGGATGGTTCTTTGGTTGATCTGTTTTGCATACTGTGTAGACAAATCTAACCTCTCTATACAACCTACATTGTTATCTCCCATAAACTAGAATAGTGGCATATGACATGTCCATCTGAGGAGTTCCCCCTAATGTGGCACAACAAGACCTTGAAAGGAGCATTCCAAATTTGGGAGGGATGTCAGTGGCAACAATATCTAACACTATGATCTTTATTGGGATTTGGACAAGAGTGACTACTAAATCCTTAATCAATCCTAGACAAGGTAGCCTTGTGGAATAAAAGGTGTACAAATCATGATAGGATCTAGTTATGTCAATATTTAAATGATCTGTGATGGTTTTTGGCATGAGATTGTGTGATGCTCCAGAATCAAGCATATAGTTATATATCATGGAGTCATTTGTCTTTAGTGTCACATAGAAAGGGAGTATTATTTCATCTATCATTTTTGCGCTGGGACCAAAGAAAATCGATGGTTTTTCATCTTGAAGGCTAATAACATCACTTTTAGCATCAACAAAGGTGTTTTGTATCCATTTGGGAAATTGATTTTTATATCTATGGTTTTTGGAAAGTTCTGAAAGTGGTATAGGGAGTTTAACTCTTTCTAACTCCCTTTCAGCATTAAATGCAATTAAGACAATTTTTTCAATTTGAGTTGTATCAGTTGACTGTTTTAATGGTCGAATAGTAGTTGTCTAAGTTTCGACAACTTTTTTATGAGGTTCAATCATTGGAGGTTCCTTAGGAGGTCTTCCACGGCCAGGTCTAGGTCTAAGATCATATCTTTTGTTCAGCTCTGCAGTTAGGAATTCAGAGAAGGCATGGTATTTGGAAACCTATGAGGATTCTTGATCCTCTTGATCTTGCTTATGTTGTGAAAGACAAATAATAGTGATCTGATAAGAAGAGGTATCCATATTGTTAATGTCTTTAGTGATAGTCATGGTATTTTCATCATATTATTGATCATCTAACAGTAAAGCAATTGGAACCTGTTGATCATTACTAGGTTTTTGAAGAAATTGTAATTATGGATTCTTTTTTATTGACCTCGATTTTTATTTTGAGGTCAAGTTATTGTCTGTTGAACTGTTCTTTGTTGAGTCTCAATATTGGAAATTTTATTGGATATATTTCTAATAATTGAAGTGATCTCCTCTATTTTAGAATCTCCACTTTTAGTCTTTGAAGAAGTAGAGACCTCTTGACTAGATTTAAGCTTTCTTTGTGCCTTTTCCACTTTAGCCTTTAAAATGGCTAAGGTAGCCCTATTTGCTTCCACCTCTATAGCATTCGTTTGCATGTCTTCAAGAGTCCCTGAAGTTCTTTCTCTTAACATTACAACAAAATCATCTTCAAAGGCTTTTGAAAACCTAGATTTGGATATTGCTATAGGGGATTTGCAAGCATGGGGCATCTTATGATAAAGTTTGTTGAACCTTTTAATAAAATTAGATATAGGATCACCGCAGTTTCTCTTAAGTTCTTCAAACTCAGTCAAAAGTAAAGACCATATTTCTTCACACCCGATTGATTTTCAAATATATTTTTTAACTCTTCCCAAGACCTAATAGAATTTGTAGGTAACTGCCTAAACTAGGTTTTACATTTTGTTGAAAATAGCAACAAGAAATGCTAAAAATAGCATCTATATATATAGAATTTCAGGATATATTCCAATTTTATTTTGTCCTTGAATTAATTCGAATTTAGTCTCACCAGTTGTTTGAAAAAATAATTAATTAATTCATCTTGAGTTAATTACTGGGTGAAATTCAAACATGAAGTCTTTGTGAAGACATGCAACAGTTATCACTTTGATTGAGGAAGTTATCCCTTAATCAAGGAGATAACGATGATTTATATTTGAGTTATAATTAGTTAGCTCATTTAACTGAGTTAAGTCTGGTTAAATTAGTTCCAATCAGTTTGTGGACGTAATTGTGAGTTCAGTCAGTTAACGCATGCATGCATGCAACTAGTGTTCTCCAGATAACTGAATATTCTCTCATAAATAACTCATGCATGTCAATTCAGACAAAGACCTAGTTGAGATTAAAGGTAGGGAAAGTGTAATAGCAATTGCTAGAATATTCCCATGTGAATATCTCTTGCATGCAGAAGGAATTCATTCCTTGAGGATTGCACAATTTCTACAGAGGTTAGAGCAGTGTGTGATGTGAGAATCATAGAGGTTACAACTGGATCACCTATGAGAAACAGCACAAGGAAATAGAAGGCTTGGAGGACAGAGGAGAAGTCATATGTGTTGTCTAGTCTGTTTATGAGCAGAAGTGAGGGATTGTACTAAGAGCTGGATAGCTTGAGAGCTAAAGCTTTGTGTAATCCTGAGATATTTTCACTTGTATGATAATACAGATAGCGGGGTTTTTAGCTGAGGCTTTCCCCAGAGTATTCTTATGTGTTTCATGTGTGATTGAATCTTATTCTCTATTATATTTTTTCTGTTTGATCTTGTTCAAAATCGATTAAGTTTCTACAAGTTTGATCGTAGAAGTATATTAAGTATTTTTCTTTAGTACATTGCATAATCATTTTAATCTACAGTGAGAATTTCTACATGGTATTAGAGCAAAGGTGATCATAGCGGAGAACAATATACAAACAAGGGAGAAGTTCAAAGTTTGGAGTTCTTGATTGTACGTGCAAAATTGATTTCTTATCACATCTCAAAGTTCATCAATGGTGTTCAATGGCTTGAGACTTGTGTATTCCCTGGATGGCAGCTAGAATTACATGGCATGGAAGGATCGCATCGAAGCGGTATTAGAAGACAATGGTTCGAAGGAGTTCATTGATCAAGAAGTCCCCAAGCCAGCAGCAACTAATGCCCAAGAATTGGTAGAATGGAAGAAATGTGTGGCAAGAGCGAGGAGGATTCTTTTGGAGGGAGTTTGAGACCATATTGTCTCGAGTCTCCATGGGTAGGAGACTCCGTTTTCAATGTGGAAGACTTTGAATGACCTATATCAGAATGACAACAACCAGAGGAAGCTGGAATTGAAGAACAAGCTTCGGAAAATCAAGTGTGAAAAGGGCGACTTGATCTCTACATATCTGAACAAGGTCACCACCTGTAGAGATGAGCTTAGAAGTCTAGGAATCATGATAGTTGATGATGATATGGTGAGTCTTACTCTCCTCGGTCTTCCTAAGAGCTGGCATAACTACCAAGAATCAGTGAATGGAAGAGAGAAACTGCCATATTGGGAATGACTGTGGTCGGATCTGATGCAGGAGGAGATCAGAAGAAGCACCAGAGATGGTTCTTCGTCTAAGCATGACAATTAAGAAAATCTAGCCTTATCAAGTAAGGAGAGGAAAGGGAAAGGGAAGGCTTCCTATTCCAAATTGAGTTCTTCCCATGGTGGGAAGAAGATAGACAAATCTAAAGAGAGATGCTTTAATTGTCATGAGGTGGGCCATTATGCAACTAATTGTGCATTAAAGAAATCCAAGAAGGGATCCTCAAAAGGATTAGATGGTTAGGCATTGGCCCCACAGTTTGAATAGGATTTTATCCTCATCACATGCATGGTTTTATCAATGGTGGGTTTTATTTGGTACTTGGACAATGGAGCATCATTCCACATGACCGACGATAAGAGTTTATTTAGTACCTCAGAGGAGAAAGGCCTCTAGATGCACATAGATATGGGCGATGATGGAAAGTATTATGTTTCAGGTGAAGGTACGGTTGTGTTTTAGAGGGAGCATGGAACTCCTCTCACCCTAACTGATGTAAAGTATGTGCCTGGACTGAAGAAAAACTTGGTATCGGTCGCGATGTTGGAAGACAAAGTTTATGATGTAGTCTTCAGTAAAGGAAAGGCATTCCTCAGATACATAGCCACAGGTCAGACCAAGAGGATTGGGATTCGAGTGAAGAATATCTACAAGTTGGCGGTAGATGACTGTGTTGCATTGAGTTCCAAAGCAAAATTGGTGCAAAGCCAAGATATCCACGAGTTATGGAATACAAGGTTGGGCCACTTCCATCATGGGGCCTTGAAGGTAATGCAGAAGATTTCTACTAGACTTCCCCGAGGTAAACTTGAGCAAGTGGACACATGCAAAGACCTTGGGTAAGTATGCAAAATCTTCCTTTCATGATCGAGACAGTTGAGCTGAAGCAATCTTGGAGAAAGTTCATATAGATGTGTGTGGACCATTATCAATAGCATCCATCGCTAAACAAAGGTACTATGTGATTTTCATTGATGATTTTTCTCATAGATGTTAGATCTATTTAACACAGAAGAAGGATCAAACCTTTTGAAGGTTTTGTGAGTTCAAATCCTTGGTTGAGAAAGAATCAGGAAAGAACATTAGGGCCTTGCAAAGCAACAATGGTGGAGAGTATGTCTCTCAAGAGTTTAAGGACTTTTTTGCAACAGAAGGAATTAAACGGGAGTTGACGGCACCTCATAACCCACAGCAGAATTGGGTGGCCATGATGAAGAATAGAACGAATGTGGGGGCATCTTGGTTGTTGCTGCATAACTCTGGCCTACCACTTCATTTGTGGGCCGAGGCATGCAACACAATGGTTTACTTGTAGAATAGAAGCCCGCATCGCATACTTGGGATGAAGACACTAGAGGAAGCTTTCTCCCTGAAGAGAATAGATGTGGGTCACCTCAAGATCTTTGGCTTATCAGTTTATTTCCATGTGACCAGGATGCCTATAAGAAGCTAGAGCCGACAACAAAGTTGGGATATTTGTGGGGTACACATATACTCCCCAAAAATATTGGGTGTATTTTCCTTCCAGTTAGAGGACAATGGTTCATAGAGATCTTAAGTTCGATGAGCAAGAGGCCATGTGAGTTTCCCTTGAGAGGGAGCTCAAGTTGGAGGCAGAGGAGGAAATTTTGGTTCCTAAGGAGGAGGAGCCTTAGGCTGATGCAAAATAGTTGCATGTAGAGGTTCTAGGAGTGGAGACCTCCACCCATGCAGAGTCTCCCAGAGAGGGGTAGAAATGCACAAGGGAGGCTGATAGATTGTTGATGGATGTGAGAGAGAATGTGGGAGAGCCATCTTCTCAGTGTAGACAGAGGAGGTCATCGGAGTACTGCATTGGTTACATGGCCCTTGTTGGGGAATGTGTAGAGACCAAACCATCTTCCTTTGAGGAAGTAGTGCAGCAGCCAATTTGGGTTGATGCTATGGTGGAGGAGTATGACTCTATAGTTTGGAACATTGTTTGGGATGTGGTTCTAAGACTGGAGAACAAGTCAGTTGTGAGTTCTCGTTGGCTTTACAAGGTAAATCATGCTATTGATGGTAGTGTGGAGAAACATAAGGCAAGGTTTGTTGGCCGTGGTTTCTCACAGGTCGAGGGGATTGAATATGATGAGACCTTTTCTCTTGTAGCAAGGTACTCATGTATCAGATCGATGTTGGCACTATTAGCATAAATGGGTTGGAAGATCCATCAGATGGATGTGAAGAATGCATTCCTCAATGGAAATATTAAGGAAGAGGTGTACATAGAGTGGCCAGAAGGATTTCATACCTTCGATCGTGAGTCACATGTGTGCTGACTCAAGAGAGCTTTGTACAGGCTGAAGCAAGCACCTCATGCTTCGTACACCAGGATCACCAACTACTTCACCGAGTTGGGCTTCACAAAGAGTGAAGTGAATGTGAACTTGTACCACATCATGGTGGAAGGTAATCAGTTGATCATTGTTCTTTATGTTGATGATTTGATATTGACAGGTGATGATCAGTTGATGATGTCTTGCAAGGAGGACCTTGCAAGAGAGTTTGAGATGAAAGACATGGGTCTCATGCACTACTTTCTAGGCATGGAAGTGTGGCAGAAGGATGGGGAAGTGTTTGTGTCTGAAGGCAAGTATGCCAATGAGATACTTAGGAGATTCCACATGGAGAAGTGCAAGTTAATGTAGACTCCTCTACTAGGTAACTAGAGGAAGGAGGATGCTACTTCAGGAGAAGTAGTAGAAGCTACTGTGTATAGGGAGCTTGTGGGTTCACTAATGTACTTAGTGAACACATCACTAGATTTGTGCTATGCGGTGAACCAGTTGAGTCAAGCTATGGTTCATCCTACCAAGCTGTTTTGGAAGGCAGTGAAGCATGTTTTGAGATATCTTAGAGGCACATCTCAATATGGATTATGGTATAGACGGTCAGAGGGACTAAAGCTACAAGGCTTCACAGATGCCGATTGGGTAGAGAGTCCATCAGATTGGAAGAGAACATCAGGAGGAATTTTCAACCTTGGTTCACCTACATTTTCTTGGTATAGCAAGAAATAGAGGTCAGTTGCACTTAGCTTGGAAGAGGTTGAATACATGGCTGCAAGTCAGTAAACATGTGAGGCCATTTGGATGTGGAAAATTCTAGTTGGTTTGTTTGATCAGAGGATGGATCCAACTATGATCTATTGTGATAATAATAGCTGTATCAAACTCTCTGAGAATCCAGTATTTCATGATAGTTCCAACCATATCGACATTTGGTATCATCATTTCAGAGACTATGTGGTGAGGAGGATCATGTTGTTGCAATATATTTCAATCGAGGAGCAAGATGCTAACATTTTGACTAAGGCATTGTCAAAATGTAAATTTGAGTTCCAAAGAGACAGGATCGGGGTGGCAGATAACTCCTTTCTTATTGAGAGGGAGAGTTGAAAATAGCAACAAGAAATGCTAAAAATAGCATTGCTATAGATAGCATTTCATGATGTATTCCAATTTTAATTTGTCCTTGAATTAAAATTGAGAATTAAAATTGAAATTTAGTCTCACCAGTTGTTTGAAAAAATAATTAATTAGTTCATCTTGAGTTAATTAGTTGGTGAAATTCAAACATGAAGTCTTTGTGAAGGCATGTAATAGTTATCCCTTTGATTGAGGAAGTTATTCCTTAATTAAGGAGATAAGGATTAGTTGTATTTGAGTTGTAATTAGTTAGCTCAGTTAACTGAGTTAAGCCCAGTTAAATTAGTTCCAAATGGTTTGTGCAACTAATTTTGATTTCAGTCAGTTAATGCATGCATGCATGCAACTAGTGTTCTCGAGATAGCTGAATATTTTCTCATAAATAACTCATGCATGTCAGTTCAAACAAAGACCCAGTTGAGATTAAAGGTAGGGAAAGTGTACTATCAGTTGCTAGAATATCCACATGTGAATATCTCTTGCATGCAGAAGGAATTCATTCCTTGAGGACTGCGTAATTTCTACAGAGCTCAGAGCAGTGTGTGAGGTGAGAATCACATAGGTTACAATTGGATCACCCAAGAGAAACAACATAGTGTAATAGGAGGCTTGGAGGATAGAGGAGAAGGCATATGTGTTGTCTAGTCTGTTTATTAGTAGCAGTGACAGATTGTATTGAGAGTTGGATAGCTTGAGAGCTAAAGCTTTGTGTAACCCTAAGATATTTCCACTTGTATGATAATACAGATAGCGGGGTTTTTAGCTGAGGCTTTCCCCAAAGTATTATTTTGTGTTTCATGTGTGATTGAATCTTATTCTTCGTTATATGTGTTTTGTTTGATCTTGCTCAAAATTGATTAAGTGTCTGCAAGTTTGATTGTAGAAGTAGATTAAGTATTTTTATTTAGTACATTTCATAATCAGTTTAATCTACAGTGAGAATTTCTACACATTTCCCTCAAGAGATTGAATAAACAACCTCATATAAACATTTTCTTTCTCAATGTTCATATTATTTGAAAAATCTACAAATGATTGAAGATGGTCCTCAGTTGAGGAACCAATTTCTCCATCACACATAGGAAGATGTTTTAAATATCCTAGAGGGAATGCATCGAGGTTTTGAGGTAAAACTAACGTTGCATATCTAGCCTGTACAATAGGTTGGAATGTTATAGTAGAGTATGGTGTGTGAGATGCCTGTGTAGATGTTGAAGAAGAAAAAGAGGAAGATGGTGATAAAGAAAGTGTATATCTATGTGGAGGTGAGGAAGAAGGAGATGAAGAAGGAGGAGATCTCCTATATAAATTTAAGGGAGCCTTAATAACTAACTTTTGGACCTATGACTAAATATTATCTTTAGTTTCAAAGAGTGGATTTGAGTATATAGAGAAGGTCCCTTAAGGTTGTTCAGAAGTGGAAGGAAATGACTAAGTAGTGGGGGATATAAAGTCTGTAGGTTTATATTTAGGTAAATGAACACCCAAGTCAGGCTCAGATTTAGGTGATCCTAATGGTAGTGGGGGTTCTTGACATGTTCCAAGTGAGTGAATGAGAAAAACTGATTTGAAATCAACTACCCTGTTTAAAAGTTCAGAAACCCTAGGTGATAATTGTGTCCAATCTGTATTGGATGGAATGTTGGTATACGGATCAAATGTTAATATATCTTCAGAATGCAAGGCTGAAGAAGACGAATATGGTTAAAGTTTTCTTTTGGAATTGGCCCTTCTCACTAGTTTCTCTGGATCTGATAGAGGACTAACTGTGTCAGGTTCAGAATGGGATTTAGTATGCTTAAAAGGTGTTAGCTTGGCACAGTGGAGTCGCCAAGTGAAAAATTTTGACCTATCTAGACCTTTAGTCACCTTTAAAGGAATAGGATTTTTATCATTCTCCCAGGAAAACTAATTAAATTCGAATCACCGTTGATGAAGCCATATTGATGTCGTTTCTCTGAGATGATAATGGTCAATTGATCATGCAAGAGCATCTAATATATTTTTTTAGGCGTTTTGGTTTTGGTTTTTATGTAAGACCAATACATAGAAAAAACTATAAGAATGATGCATTAACTTTTTAGATTATACTAATAGATAATCAAAAGGCTGCTATTTAACTTCACACGGTGATTTGAATTTATAAGGTGTGTAGAAAGAATAGTAAGGAGATATGATTAATTTAGATTTCAAATAGAAATATAAATTATCATAAGTGGGAAAACCTTTGTCCAATGTTGAAAAGTTAAACAAACTATGCTTAAAATTACATAAGATGCGAACAATTTTATGATTTAGAGGGAGAATTTTAGATAGACAATCTAATATCCCAGTCTCTTTATGATAATAACTTCAGAAGGAATTTTAAGAATAAGTGTAATACATTTATTCTCACCTAATATCTCTATAAAACATAAGCATATGCAGAATAAACATAATGGATTGAAACAAAATGAAAATTTATAGAAGAAAATGAGATTGTATGACAACAAATACAGAATCCTTTGCTTTATTATTAGTGATCTAGAAAGAGCTTGTACATCAATGATTTTACAAGATTTCTTATGGAAAGGTACCACCTTTAATAACTCATAGAAGAGAGTTACTTATACAAGTTTAAACAAAATATACTAAACTGATTACAAAATAGCTTGAGAGAAGATAGGAAAAGAAAAACTATTGCATGATGTGTCCTTATTAGATAGGAAGTTGTTGATGATTGTTCCTTCAAAATTTGATGTTGATGTCTTCTTGTTGGAATGAAAAGTTAATCAAATGTTTCACACAATTGATCCCACCTTTTCTCACTAGGTATCTTGAGCTTCACCATCGTTCTAAATATCTCATCAACTTCAGTATATCTCTCAAAATTGGGTTTAGTGAGAAAAAGGTGTCCAACTTCATAGTTGATGGTGAGGTCAGAGCTTAAGGCTTCCAAAAACTCTTTTCTAGTAATATTCCTTTTTATCCTTGCAAATTGAATACTATCTGTTGCAATAGTATATAGTCTCTCACAGTAATCCCCCAATTTTACTAGATGATCATTTGATGACAGTATTTTCGGTAACCCTTTATTATGCAACATACTGAATTTAGAATGAATACTTCTAACTGTAGTGTTCAAAGCTTCACATTTTATTTTTAGCTAAGTTAACAAATTATTCTTCACTAGGACTTTCTTAATTTCCAAAATAGTAGTTGTCTTATCTGGAATGTTCATATCTTGTAATTGCTGCCTAGTTTTAGAGTTTCGTACCTTGATCATCCCTAATGCTTGGGTTTTGTGCCCAATGCTACTTTCTAGGTCTCTACCTCTGCCCTACATTTAGCAATCAGTTCTTGCTACTCAAAAATGATTTATATGGATGGCCATACTTCTATTATAGAGTGGCTAATATCTAATGAGATGTCTTCTTTGGCTTGGGCCAAAGTGTCCACCATTAGAGTCGTACTCTCTAACTTTGTAACCTTGAGCTCTAACCTGTGTGACTTTTGCATTTCCACTACATACAGGGTATCATTTTTTGCCTTCTATGACTCCATGGCTTGGAACTTCTGGAGTAACTTCTCGTTTTGTTGTTTCCATGCTTGTAGCTCCTGTGATAACCTTGTTGTTTCACTTGTTGTTGAAGATGAAGCAATTTCAATAGGAGATGACATTAAATTTGCACATGTCATTGGAATTGTTGTCACCAAGGTCACAGTAAGATTTGCTGTCTCTTTTTCCTTGAGCATTTGTTCTATCCCCTCGTCCATTTTCTTGATCTGTATGTTTTTCTCAATGATGAGCTTCAACATCTCCTCCCTCTGTTGTTCATTTTCTGCCATTTCTTTGGTCTGTGGATCCTCAGTTGAAGGCAGTTTCAACTGTTGCTTCAAGGCTATAATCTCCATATTCTTCTTTTGTAGTATTTATTCAATTTCTTTACAGCCCTAGGGATCATATCCAATCTTGATAATGATATCTTCTAAAGACTTTAATTTGTTATCTTTAGACAAGGATAACAACTTTTGAATATTAAGTTGTGATTGTACATTTGATAAAGCAATTCTGAGCACCTGATTGCCTATGAAAATCCATTTGATCAATGGGATGTATCTGATTCACATCAAATGAGAAGATGATCTTATTTTCTAAGACAAAATGGACTTTATCCATATTTCTCATTTGCCTGATGTATTCCAGTGAAAATATTCTCATTGGCACATACTTAGGCAGTTTGTATGGAGCCAACGCACTTCCATAAATCCTAATCTCAGTGTAATTCTGGTATAGGTACCATTCACGAGTCTTGGTCTCCTTTGATAGGTGTAGTGTGTTTTTGATTTCTTCTCCAATTATGGGCTTTGCCTAACTGTTGAGTAGTTGAAGAACTGGATGTATAAACGAATCAATGAACTAAGAGAATGTAAAGTTAGATGATCCTACTCTTACTAAATTTATCCAATGAATGACTGATTGATGCCCTCACTGCTCATCTTGTCTATTCAGATGAATGGGAAATAGATCTCCCTGTTGAAACAAAATTAAATGGATTATGACTAAACTGTACTTGAAAACTCCTTGAGTGGTCAAATTTGTAAATTGTTCATGTATATTATTAGCCAAAAAATGGCTATTATTATACATGAAGCCATGCTGATATTCTTTGGTAAAAATGAAAAAATAATCCAAGGATGGATTCATCAACATATTAGTCATTCTAAAACCTAGGAGGTATGATAACAGAGAGATAATGTGTCTAGTAGCTTCAAGGAACATGAGAAATGAATATGGTGGATTTCTCTTAGGTAGTTCAGCATCTTCTGGTAGGAAAAGTTCAAAGATAGCGCTCCCTATGGGAAGGTAAGTCTATTGTAGAGGTCCATGAGAAATCAAAGTGAGAAATGGCTGAGGGAATGAGATGGAGATATCATTAACATTTGATTTATGCTCTGAGCAGTAATGGTGGTCAAGATTTTTCCATCATGAGTCATCATAGTTCTTTGCATAGGGTCATACATTGCTTGACACCAAGAGATTAAATTAGGAAAGTGATGGGTCTTAGGAAAAGAATATAATGGTAGAAGTGTCTCCCAAAAGTGAATGGGGTTCGCTTTATCAACATATTTCAGTTTTTACCATGGATGTAATTCATAAAAATTGAAGTCACATTCACAGTAATTGATCTTAAAAAGGGAATCTACAAGGGGCATATGATCTAGATCATGGGAGACCATGGAGGGATTCCCTATTTAGTATCCTTTTGTATCTTTGCTTTAGGAGCCATCCTACTTTGGGGGAAATTCAGAAGCTGTTTTAATAAAAAATAGATAACAATGGCGGAAATTCACAGAATGACAAATGGTGTTGTTGATTTATGGATGGAAGTGAAAAGTGGCAAAAACTGGAGCCATGGAGAATTTATAACTTCAATTGGGCTCAATTTACTATTTAAATCTAGCCGTAGGCAATCAATTTGTATAAGGATGAAAATTAATGCTTAACGAATGTTTAAACGGTTAATTAGGCACAATAATGGCTTTGGAGCATATGCAATGGTCTTATAACATTGTGGGTGGTGAATGGGTGAATGAAATCAGGTTGGTGACGTGGAGGTTTGTGATTGGATGGGATATAACGAATGCATATGGCACAGGAAGAAGTCAACGATCAAATTGAAGAAAACCGGTTTCGGATTTCGCCCGGCGGGGGGGAGGGTGGGGGGGCATAATTGTTTGTGGTTTTGAGCCTTGGGGGTTTGAAACATTGTGGAGGTGCCACGTCGCAAAAAAATGTAGTCATGGAACCTGATTTTCAGAGCCCCTCCCCCCCTCGTGTTAATGGGAAACGGCTGAAGGGGGGTCTGAAGGCTTTCTTTGTCGTTGATCCGGGTGGAGTGAACGATCCTTGTTGAAAAGTGCCCATTGGTTATCGGTGCCTGATGTGTCGTTTTTGTCACTTCTACAAATATGAAAAAATTGTATGATATGACTTACTTATAAGGCCATCAAGCTTTATTACAACAATTAAATCATAATTAAGGAAATTTTAGCACGATGAATTAAAATAACATTTTCAAAGGTGCATTTTGAGCTAGCAACCTTAATTTTATTTTCTAAAGAAAATATTTTTCTTTTATTGCTTATCTAACATTTTCATTTTGCCTTCCTTTTTTAGGGTAACTATCCTATCAATTTATTTGATATGGACCTATAATAATAATGATTCCTAACATTTTTATTTTCCAAGTTGCTTTTGGTCTATATCCTAACTTATCATTTTTTGTATGGAATTTCAATTTTCTCGTCTAATAGCTAACTTATCAAAAGCAAGAATGTTACAACACCATCTATGTTGATGGAGTGGAAAGTCCATCTATCCAATTTATTATTGAGTTTGTCCAGGAGTTCATGCTAAGAGTAATGCTTGATGGCTATGTCAGTAAGAGGTGCAATCAAGTATTTGGAGGGAAGGGAAGTAGTAGAGAAATTGAAGATTCTAATGATATTTCTTTGAGTGATGTGAGGGGTGTTTAAGAATAAGGCCTTTGAATTTTCTACATTCATAGTGTTTCCTGAGGCTTAGGAGAAAAATTATAAGATCTCTTTGACCTTTCTGGCTTTCATGACCTATGGATGATTCATGATAAGGGTATCATAAAAAAATTGTTGATGAGTTAGAGGGATGTCATCATGGAGATCCAAGGCTTTCAAAGTTCCCTTATGTAAGGTTTCTTCGATGGAGCTTCCTATCCCTTCTACCATGAGAATAAAGAGGAAGGGTGAGAGGTGGTCTCCTTGCCGAATAACTCGAGAGGGTTTGAAAGTGTCAAATGAGGAGCCATTAAATAAAATAGCGAAAAAGGTTGTTGAAACCAAAGACACGACCCATTGGGTCCAATCAACATTGAATCCAAAGTCTAGGAAAATCCTTTCCATATATTCCTAGTTTAATTTTTTAAAGGATTTGGAGAGATCTATCTTGAGTAGCATGCATGATTTCTTTAAACTTTGAAGGAGTTGATATTTTCATGTGTTAGAATAATTGCATTGATGATTTTCCAACCTTCCACATATCTAATTTTCTGAAGAGAAATGAGGATGAGTTGGATGGGCTTGAGATGATTGGATATCACTTTGGTGATGATTTTGTAAATGAAATTACAACATAAAATTTGTTAGAATCTACCTTGAGAATAATCATTGTCCTCCTTCGACACCAGCGCTAGGAAAGTGGCATTAAGTGTAATGAGAATGCATCAATTGGATCTTGAGTCTTAGATTATCTCTACAATCTCATTGTGAAGGAATTACTAGAATTAGTTAATGAATGTAACCATGAATCCATCCAATCTAGGGGATTTCCCAAATGTTGTTTTATGTATGGCCTCATTAGCTTTTGTTGATCTGATGGTTCTGTTGAGTGCCACGTTATGGGATTTTGTTACCAACATGGGTATGTTGTCCATAATTTTACATATGGCTTAACTATATTGGGGCTGAGGACGAGAGAGAAAATTTGTGTAGAATTCTACTAGTGCTTCTTCAATGTCCTTTTGTTTCTCTACGTTTACACCATTCTCAGTTCATAGAGATGCGATTATGTTGTGAGATAAATGTTGGATGGTGGAGCGATTGAGAACGAGGTTCTACATTCCCCTTCCTTTACCTAGTTAATATTTGAATCTTGTTTCCAATATACCTCTTTTTTCTTATATGTTTCTTCCAATACCCTTGTTAGGGAAATTTCATTGTTTTCCACCTCGACAATTATGCCATTATTGATAATTTCTTATTAGAGTGATGCCATTTCCTTTTCTAGGATTTGTTTCTCATGGAAGATATTACCAAATTCTTCTCTATTCCATTTTTTGAGGATAACTATTATTTTCATGATCTTTTGTTGAAATAAAGACATTTTTTATCCTTCAATAGGGTTCATGATTTGCCACCATTATTGGGTTTTGCTTATTAGGCTAGCATATGTGAGCCATAATTGTTCAAACCTAAATCAATGTTCTAAGGGTTTTCCTAAGGTCTTTTCAAAGAGACATATTGGCATGTGATCTAAGCCAGTTGAATGGATGATTTCCACTATTAGTTCATCCCCACAAGTGAGGAAATAATATAGTTAGAAGGAGATTTTCACTTTTCCTCCTCTCCTTTTGTTCCAAGTGAAGAGTTTGTTTTTTGATTTCATGTCCACCATGTCACTTTCTTCATTAAATATTCAACGGCCCTTTGATTTTGGCTCCAGGTGTCATCATCCTCCTTTCCTTTCACTTAGGGAGGTGATCATGTGGAAATCACCCCCTCTTATCCAATTTTTTCTTGTCAACTCTTGTTTTAAAAGAGTGGATATCCCTAAGAATTTCCTATTTTCTTACTAGGACTAGTACTAGGCCGTAAAAATTGGAGAGAAAGCCATGTAGATCAGTTCCCAATAAATGAAGAGAGGTAGCATGGACAAAATATTCTTGAGATAATGCCAAGGCTACCTGACACTCCATCAACATCTACAACCATAAATGTTTCCTTTTTTCACAGGTGTTCCATTATTAGTTCAAAACTAGAGCTAGAACATTTGGATTCTTAAATTAACAAGATTGTCAAAAGATATTGTTGAATCTTCTGATGAAGAATACATTGTTTAGAGGGGCTATTCTGACCCCTTATATTCCATAATATTACCTTCATGAGGAAATAATGTTTTGGGAGGCATAGATCTATAATATTTGTTTTTATTGGCTTGAATTGACTAAGCTTCTACCTAGTGTGTCAATTCTTTGGAATGTTGATTTCCTATCCTTTTTCTTGAACTCTATGATACTTCTTTTCCTTTCTTTTGTGATAATGGCTTGGAATCCTAGATACTGTGAGGCCTTGGATTTTTGAAGTGCTATGGTTAGAAGATTAATTTTATTTTGAGGGATCGTATCCATATCATTGCATCAACATGTGTCCTTGGTTTCCATTAGATCTAGCCCTTCTATGTCTATGAACTTGTCCTCCTCTGTCATGATTTTATCCTTTGTCTTCCTTGGATCTGGTATCATGGAACTATTACATGGAATGGATTCAACCTTTCCATCACAGTTCTCTTCTATTGGTTTGTTGGATTATAATTATGAATCGATTTCCTATATGTTATCTTATTATAGGACGCCTAATCCTTTTAGCATATATGCTAGTGCTTCAAAGTTGTTTCTTATTTGCTATCTCTTGGGTGTTATAGAGGTGGTGGTCTTTTCGTTATGGCACTTCTTGGAAGTGATTTTTGTAAATCCATCTCCATCCTTTCTTGTTGCCTCTCTTGTGTCTTTCTTGGGTTCATTGAGAGCACAATCACGGCATAGGTGTCCATGCATGTGGAATCTCCTGCATCTAAAGAACATGCTTGTACTCAAGGGTTTGAAACTAGTCCAGAGTTATGTAAAAGAAGGATCACCACTTGCAAATATAAATCAATACTTTTGTTACAAAAGGATCACCACTTGCAAGGATAAATTAATACTTTTGTTCCAAAAGGATGACCACATGCACGGATACATTAGTATTGTTTTATAGAAGCATCACTAGCAGAAAATATGTATCAAAATCTTTATTCTAATTCTACAACAATAAATTATCATCACTTTCCTACAAGTAATTTGATTTAAAACAAATTTTAATTTTATTGTATCAAAAGTATTATGAAATATAGGAATTAATGGACTATATATTTGACATTATTCAAAACTAAACTCATAACCATAAATTTGATAGCATGAAAATTTGTCATTGGAATTGTAACTTTGATTTACAAATGGATTAATATCTCCAAAGATATGAAATAATTGATTTATCTTATTATTATGTAAATTAGTGTTTGGAAATTAGCATGACTAATCAATCAACAACCAATAAATATTACCATTATTTGGAGTTGGCTTGAAATTTCTATCATCTCCATTTCAACATTTCAAACTTTTTCTAAAATTCTCATTCTAATTCCCTTCCTCTACACTTAATTCAATTTCCTTTCCCATTACCCTATGGAAAATAGAGTGAGTTCAAGGCTTACTTCCTTGACACTAAAGGTGGGAAATGGCACTCACACGAAGGAGATAACCTATCGGTGTTGAAACTTTTGAGGCTTACCCTAAGTGAAAATTTTCCTTGAGAGATAAGGTGGATGAAATCCTTGCAAAAATTCCATGGGTATGATGTCGAATTTGCTAAATCATTTGCAATATTATTCGGTAGAGTTGAAGGGAAAGTTTGATATGTTCGATTGCATTTGATTGAGTGCTTCATCATACGAGCTACAATATTATCAATAGATAGTGAAAAATGGTTTAAAAATGAAAAGGTTAAGGGAAAGTTGTGGAATAAATTTTTATAAATCAAAAGATGGCCGCAAATTGGCATAAGGGAATATCCACAACAGCATTGAAAATGAAATTGAGAGACATCTTGTTTCTCCTTCATAAGTATATAACCTATGAAGGTATGTAGGGTTAATATTATTCAATAATTCATTTAGTTATGCCAGAAATGGAAATGACATCAATCAACCATATTATTTCCATAACATTTAAAATAAGGACCACCATGGTTTGGAATAGGTTTGAAATGTTGTAATGGAGTTGATAGAAATTTCAAGACACCTCCAAATAATGATAAAATTTATTGGTTGTTGATTGATCAGTCATGCTAATTTCCAAGATTTAATTAAAATTATAATAAGATAAATCAATTGTTTCATATCTTTGGAGATATTCATCCATTGGTAAATCACATTAAGAGTTCCATTCATAAAATTTCATGCTATCAAATTTATGATTATGAGTTTATATTTCAATAATATCAAGTATATAGTCCATTAATTCCTATATTTCATAATCCTTTTGATAGAACACAATTTAAATTTATTTTAACTCAGATTACTTGTAGGAAAGTGTTGATAAATTATTGTTGTAGAATTCGAAGTAAAATGTTGATACATATTTTCAGCTAGTGATGCTTTTAGAACAAAAGTACTAATGTATCTTTGTAGGTGCTCATCCTTTTGGAGCAAAATTACTAATTTATGTTTGCAAGTGGTGATCCTAATGTAACAAAAGTACTGATGTATATTTGCATGTGGTGATCTTTCTTTTGCATAACTCTAGACTTGTTTCAAACCCTTCAAAACAATCATGTTCCTTTTAGATGCAAGAGATGCCACATGCATGGACACCTGTTTCGCGATTTCCCTCTTAATGAACCTAAGAAAGACATAAGAGAGGTAGAAGCAAAGGATGGAGATGGGTTTACAAAAATCCATTCCAATAAGTTCCATAACAAGAAGACCACCACCTTTGTAGAACCCAAGAGATAGGTGACAAGGAACAACTTTGAAGCATTAGGATATCTGGCAGAAGGACCAAGCATTCGAGAATAAGAGAACTATAGGAAATCCATTCATAATGCTAGGGAAAGAAACCAATGGAAGAGCATCATGATGGAAAGGTTGAATCCATTCCAGGTAATAGAGTAGGACAACATAGAAGGGATAGATCTAATGGAAACCAAGGATGCATGTTGACACAATGATATGTAAGCAATTCCTCAAAAGAAAATTAATCTTCTATCCATAATGCTCCAAAAGTCTAAGGCCTCATAGTAGCTAGTAGTCCAAAACATTATCAACAAAGAAGGAAAAAAAACATAAAATAGTTCAAGAAAAGGGGCAAGAAATGAACTCTCTAAAGAATCAACACACTAAGTAGAAATACAGTCAATTCAAGCTAATGCAAATAAATCTTAGAGATCTATGTCTCCCGAACCATTGTTTCCACATAAAGGTAATCTCATGGAATATAAGGGATCTAAGTGTCCCCTCTAAATAATGTATTCTTCATCATAAGATTCAACAAGATATTTTGAAAATTTTGTTAATTTAAGAAACCAAATGTTATAGTTTTTTTTTTTGAAATAATAATGGCACACCTATGAAAAAAGGAAAAATTTATAGCTATAAATGTAGGAAAATCATTGGGCAGCCTTGGTATATCTTGGGACCAAGTTTAGATCAACATTGCAAGCCTGTCTCAAGAATATTCTATCTTCAAGGAATTTAGATTTCTGTGATCCATATCATTTGTTTAGAAACTTTTTGGCGAAATCACATAATTGATCATTTGTCGACGCGTTTCGAACCAACTAGTGTGGTTCATCGTCAGGACAAGTTGAAGAAACAGATCCAGTTAGCATGTGAAATAGTCTAAGTAGAGACTCCAGTGGCTAAAAAGACTAACGACTATTTTTCAACTTACGAACCCTAGTCAAACCTCCTTTAACTAAAATAATATAATATTCTTTATAATATTATTATTATTATTATTATTATTTATAAAAAATATTCTATCCTCTCTATATATTTTCATTTATTGGTAACTTATCTACATGCTTTATTTACAATTGTTATGACCCACAACCTCGAGTAAGGAAATAGAAAATTCTCAGTAATCTCCAATCTCTTCAAATAAGACTTGACAAGCACAAATGGATAATAGGGGTTGATTTCAACATAATCACCTCCCTGAGTGAAAGGAAAGGAAGACCATGACATATGGAGCCAAAATCAAAGGACGTTTGAATATTAAATAAAGAAAACAACACGGTGGACATGAAAAAAAGTAGACTCTTAACTTTGAACTCTAGGAGAGGAGGAAAAGTTCATATCTCTTTCTAACTAGATTATTCATCTCAAAAAATATCCTCACTTGTAAGGATGAAATAATAGTGTAAATCCTCCATTTAGCTCGTTTAGATCACTGGCCCATATGCCTGTCCTAATGGACCTTAGGAAAACCATTAAAACATCCATTCATGTTTGAAAAATTATAGCTGGCAAATTTCAACCTAATAAGAAAAAATCAGGAATGGTGGTAAAGCATGATCCTTGTTGAAGGATTAAAAAGGTTCGTATTTCAACCAAATCTCATGAAAACAAAACTTCTCCTAAGAAAAAGGAATAGATAAGAATTTTGCAATATCTTTCAAGAGAAAAAAAATCTTGGAAAAGGAAATGACATCACTCCTATAAGAAATTATCAGTTATGGAAGAACTGCAAAAGTAACAAGCAATGAAATTTCCCTAACAAGGATATTGGAAGAAATATACAATAAATAAGAGGTATATTGGAAAGATAAGTCAAGGATTAACTAGGTAAAGGAAGGGGAATGCAACACCTTGTTCCTCTATTGATCCACAATCCAACATTGATCTCACAACATAATCACATCTCTTTGAACTAAGAATGGAATAAATGTAGAGAAACAAATGGACATTGAATAAGCACTAGTAGAATTATACACAAATCTACTCTGTTATCCTTGGCCTCAATTCAGTCAAGCCACCCTTAGAGCTATGGCCAATATCCCCAAGTTTATCACAAAATACCACAACATGGAAGTCATTAAACTCATCAGTGTAACAAAAGCTAATGATGCCATACATCAAATGATAAATGGAAAAGCCCCTGGATTATATGGATTCACATTTACATTCTTTAACTAATGTTGTAGTTCCTCCATAATGATATCCCATAGATATTCAAAGGCTTAAGAGCCAACCGATGCATTCTCCTTGCACTTAATGCCACTTTTCTAGTGCTAGTGCTGAATGAGGACAATACTTCTTCTCGAGGTATTTCTGACACATTGCACTTTGTAATGTCATTTATCAAATCATCACCAAAGTGATATCTGATAACCTGAAGCCCATCCTACCCATACTCATTTATCCTAAGAAAATTGGAGATGTGGAAGGTCAAAAGATCCTTGATGGAATTATTCGAGGGCACAAAAACATCCACTCCATAAAAATCATGAAGAAACCATACATGCTATTTAATATGGATCTCTCCAAATCATTTGACAGAATAAACTAGGCATATATGTAAATTATTTTCCTAGCCCATGGCTTCAGTTTTGATTGGACCCAATGGTTCATGTCTTTGGTTTCAACAACCTTATTCTCTATTTTAGTCAATGGATCCTCCTCTAACACTTTCAAACCCTCTCGACATATTCAACAAGGAGACCACTTCTCACCCTTCCTATTTATTCTCATGGTAGAAGGGATGGGAAGATCCATCAAAGCATCCCTCTAGAAGGGCTCTTTGGAAGGCCTGGATCTCCATGATGACATCCCTCTAACTCATCGACATTGTTTTTATGATACCCTTCTCATGAACCATCCATAGGTCTCAGAAACCAACAATGTCAAAGAGATCTTATAAAATTTCTCAAAAGACTCAGGAAAAACTGCAAATCTAGAAAATTCAAAGGCCTTCTTATTCGACACCCCTCTCATCACTCAAAGAAATATCATTAGAATATTTGGTTTCTCTACTACTTCCCATCCCTCCAAATATTTAGTTACACCTCTTTGGGACACAACCATCAAGCATTCCTCTTGGTGTGAACTCCTGGACAAAATCAATGATAACCTTGATAAATTGACTTTCCACTCCTTGAATATTAATCACCATATTCCTCCTCTCAAATCTATTCTATAGTCCATGCATTAGAGAAATTTTTAAGTCTAAAATGGGCCTCCTAAGGAGTATTATAAAATACTAGTGGAAACAATAAAACAAAATTATATAACGTTATCAAATTGTTCAGGGAAAAAAGAAAAATCTAACTTTTCAACTTATCTCCCTACAATTTTACTCAAATTTCGAGCAGGAGCACTCTTTGGATGTGTAACTTAATTCCTCATCCAAGGATTACCCATATTCAATCTGAATTTAAACAAAAATGTAGCAAATTATAGATATAACCATAAACATAGAGATGCAGTAGAAATAAAACTTCATTTCATTAACATCAAAGAACTGAAGTATGATTATGTACATAATGGAAATAAACTAGCTTAGGTGATGGTACCTTATCTCTGAGAAGATATGTGGTGGATACATGCCTCTAAATTTTGTTACAATGAGGCTTGAAGGCCTACTTATTATTGAGAAATAATGAGAAACCCCAAACATCCAAAAACGTAACCCTAGCAGATGAAATGCCAAACTATGGGCCCCAAGTGGTAACTTTGGCATACAATCTCTGTTTCATGCATGCAACACCTCATTAGAAATATCTATCTGAGGAAAAAAACTTATAATAGCAAATACTATGCCAAAAATATATTCATCGTTGGTGAGTTTCCAAAAAAACATCATTTAGGGCCTCAAAACGGCTTCAAAAGTTGAGGACTTGAAAAAATGCCAAAAATAGTAAACCACAATACACTTAAGGAAACTGAAAATTTGAAATAAATAATGATGGGGGTCCAATTGGAATAGATAGGTGGCCACCAATATCCAGCTGGATCATTCGTCCCCCCTTAGGAAACAATTTTCCCCATTGTGTTGAGTTTGTCCATCAAAGGAATAAACTTCTACTAAACTTGGTCCCTAATGAGCCACTTGCCCTCGTGAAGGAATTAGTATGCTTTGAAAACTTGATATAGTTGGATCCTTTTCTATTGCATGTTATTGATCTTTGTGTCCATGATCTAATCATTTATGTCATGTTCCATGTAGTCTGGCTTTAATTTTGTTGGTGTGAGTTGTTCTGTAATGTCAGATGTGTCCAGAAATGGTGGAAAGTAGGGCCAAACACAATCCACATTGAACACTAGTTGCATAGCAAGGAATGGTGGAATACTAACTTGAAGGCATTGTCCCTGGTATATGGATAATATCAAAGTGGGTGAAGCTTGTGGTGAGGCCCAACAAGGTACTCCTTCTACAAATGTAGCCAAACTTTGTCGCCCACTTGGAATGTTGATCATGCCGCTACTTGTACTTAGAATTGGCTCTATCCAATATGTCATGGTGCTATTGGTATATGTACTAAATATGCTCAATGAAGTTGTTTTCCTTGTCAGATTCAGACTGGACATGAGTCAAATCTACCTGAGTAGATGCAAATGGCATGGCCACATCAATGGGACATAATGGATGGAATCCCAAGCCCACCAAAAAAGGTTTGTGGCCAGTTGAGTTATGGAGATCTTGGTTATAGCTATGTTGGACATAGGGGAGGCTCTCATCCCATGTGCATGGATGCTTTGAGTTGTACATGCACAAAATGTGTACAATCATCCTGTTGACGACCTCCATCTGGCCATCAGTTTGGGGATGGAAAGTCATGGACTTAGTGAGCTTGGTGTCTAGCATTGACCAGAGACTAGACTAAAATGTACTGAGGAACCTACTGTCCCGATATGAGATGATAGACTGTTGGATCAAAAAGCATACCCACACTCGCTTAAAGAAGAGTTTAGTAGTGGCTTCTACTATGATATTCTTCTCACAAGCTTCCATAATGTCCATCTTCGAGAATATGTTGATGACCACAAAACCACAGTTGTTTCCATGCTTAGTGGAAGCAAGGCTTGACATGCGATCCATGAAGATGGATTCCCAAGGTTGACTAAGGGTAGGTAGAGGATTATAGAGACCTTGCTTCTTGATGGTCAGTTTGGAAATGGCATAGGATATTATGTACTTCTTGAAATCCTATCGAAGATTTGGCCAACAAAAATACTTCTGTAGTACTACCACTATTTTCTTGCCCCAAAATTCCCAACGTCCCAAATGTAGTGTGCTTCCCAAATAACCTTGGCACGCTCACTTGAAGGAACACAAAGGTGTCCTATGTGGCATAATAGTGTAGCTTGGAGGTGAAAATATAGAACTTGTTGACCCTCCAAGAGCGCCTCGTATGTGTGGCCAAATTCTAGGTCTCTTTTGCAGAGAAGTGGCTAATCAAAAATTCTTGTGCCCACAAGAGTTGAGCACGGTGGTTAACGCCATGATTGGTAGTCGGCTGAGGCAGTTTGCAACATTATTGGTGTTTCCCTTCTTGTACTTGATATTCAAATGGAACTGTTGCATGTATGTGGACCATTTCTGATGGCAATCATTCTGTAACTTCCCTTGCATCTGTATGAACTTTGGGGGTCGATGGTCTATGCGGATGATGTTTCCTTCCCCAAAATGTAATGCTTCTGTTGTCGCTAGGCTTGCAAAATGGAATACATCTCTTTTTCATAAGTGGGATACTTCCTAACTGTGTCTAAAAGTGTCTCACTATGATATACCAATGGATGCCCCTGTTGAGTAAGGACTGCCCCAATAACATAGTGAGAGGCATTTGTCTCGATCTCAAATGGTTGTTACAAGTCTGGTAATGTCAGCACTAGTGCAGTGTAGAGGTGACATTTCAACTCTACGAACACCTTCTGGTGATATTATAACCAAAATAACTTTTCTTTCTCTCCTCCATTGGTGACTTGACTTAAGGGCGAAGTGATACGAGAGAACCCCAACACGAACCTGCGGTAGAAATTGGCAAGACCTAGAAAGCTGGAGAGCTCTATGAGAGTGGTTGGGTTTAGACAATCCCGAATGACTTGGATCTTCGTTGGATCCACATGAAGCCCCTATCCATCAATAATGTATCCAGATATTGAACCTGGGTGATGCCAAAAGTGCATTTCTCCAAATTGGCACACAACTTATGTTGCCGCAGTGTTTGGAGAACCTGTCGGATATGGTGGAGGTGCTCTTCCTAATGCTCGCTGAAGATTAGAATGTCATCCAAGTATACAACTACAAATGATTTGGTTAATGGCCGCAAGATGTCATCCATTAGCCTCATGAAGGTTGCACGAGCATTTGTCAACCCAAAAGGCAAAACAAGCCATTCAAAAAGGCCCTTCTTGGATTTGAAAGTAGTCTTCCACACATTGGAGGGTTCGATTGGTACCTGGTGATATCCAGACTTCAAGTCGGTCTTGCTGAATTATTTTTCCCCCTTGAGTTGATTCAGAAGGTCATCAATCTGTCAGATCAAGTACCTATTCTAGACAGTGATATTATTCAGCACCCGGTAGTCAATAAAAAGTCTCCAAGTCCCATCCTTCTTCTGTACCAACATGATCAAGCTCCCACAAGAAGATGAGCTAGACCAAATGTTAACTTTCTATAGCAACTCCTGAATCTCCCTCTTGACTTCATTATTCTCAAGAATAGAGCACCATTGGTCCATTGGGAAACAACATACCTGGGGTTAGATAAATGGAGTGCTTGACCTTATAGTGTAGAGGCACCCTTGTGGAGGAGGTGAAGATGTGCTTGTACTCTTCCATGACCTTGTACATTTATTTTTGTCGTGTGAAGGGGCCTTATATAGAGGTCTTGGCCACCATATTCTTCTTTCCTTGAGGGCGTATCATTAGGAAAATAAATTTCCTAGTTTTGGAAATGTGCTTACTACATTATTTTGAAATAACCAAAGATATGGTGGTAGGCAGTGCTACCTTTGGTATCATGTACAACTTATTTCCCAAGGTAACAATAACAACACGAGGCCTTGACTCTTACACAACATGTCGCTTCCATAAGTATGGTTTGCCTAATAATACATCACAAACATCAAGAGGAGCAATTCCACATAATAACTCATCCATGAAGGGCTTGATGTTGTATTGAAGGCGACACTTTTGGCTAACATGAAGATCCCTTCCTTGGTGAAGCCAACCAATGGTGTATGGTTTTGGGTGTGCTATGGTTGGTAAGCCCGACCGCTTTATGACCTCTACTAAAATGAATTTCTTTTGCCTCGCGTTGTTGATAATGAACTATAGCAGGGAACCCTTTACCCACATGTAGGAGTGGAAGATGCGCTCCTCCTCCTTTGGATGTTTGGGTTCCTCCTTCTGGATATTCGTGGTGGAAAAGGTGGTGTTGGACTCCGCATCAATAATCTGCTTCACTTTGTCATTCCCCTTGTCAGGTTATGACTCAAAGTCAGAACATACATATGATTGGCAAGCCTTTAGCTTAGTCACCAATGAATGCTTGGCTCGACAATCACTTTTGTTGTGAGTGGAGCTCTTACCAAACTCACACCACTTTCCCATGTCCTTCTTTTGCTTCGCAGTGTTGTTATTTTCTAGTGCCTTTTATGGCTTTTCCTAGGATGAACTGCCTTAGCTTTGTCCTTTGTTATGTGGTTTGGGGGAACCTTTCCCTTGCATCGGTTTCAGAGAGCCAAAGTATCACTTTTTCTATTTAAGCTTCTTCTTGAACTTGATAGCATTTCGATATGTCATGCCAAGCAAGGAGATGTCTAGAAACTCTATCTCATTCTAGATGTACCTATGTAGGTATTCATTGTACTCGAGTACCAAATGTTTCTCAGAATCCCTGATACCCAACTTTGTGTGAAGGGTATGAAAAACATTGGTAAACTATGACACGTCTTGGTCCCTTCCTTGCTGCAGTGTGGTCTACTTTATTTACTTATCCTCATAGCTCTCGATAAGGTAGTACTGGTCCTTGATGGCATCTCGGAATGAATTCCAAGTGCATGTTACTGAAAATAGTAAAATGTGCTACAATTAAGGAAACTGGAAAACTAAAAGAAACAATGATAGGGGTCCAATTGGAATAGGTGGTTGGCCACCAATATTCACCTAGATTAGTTCCATATTCTCAATGGACCCTGCTGTAGGAAAAATAAGAAATACATGAAAAGACATGATTACAATCATGATTTTTAATGTTTTTCTATTTTTTCACATAGAAGGGTCCATCAAAAGTATGCAACATGGTTTCTCCTTAGATGAAGAATTAAATTATGAATCAAACATGTGCTCTCGCTCAAAATTTGAGTAAAACTCTAATGAGATAATTTTTTTAAATACAAGTTGAAAAGGTAGTTTTTTTTTTTTTTTTTTTTTTTTAACCGTTTCACCTTTTTACTCCAAAAATGGTGAGTCATTCCCCATTGTTGACATCATCATCTTGAGTCCTGTTGGTTCTTATAAATTCGATTTTGGTTGTACATTTTTATTTTTAGGCCCATTTTTTACCTCAGAATTTCTCTAATGTCGATATATTTTTTTTTCTCATAGAAACTTCTAAATGGGTCCTAAAAAGAATTAAAAATATGTGAAATTTTTTCATATGGGGAGGCAGTCATCTCAAGCAGAAATGGCTTTTATTCAAATGGGACACCCTCAATCTCTCAAACATAAAGGGAGGTCATTACTTGTGATACCTATAAATTGAAAATGAGGTATTGGAGGTGAAAATATGTTGGCAATGTGTCAAATTTACATTGGAACAATTGGCGCACTTATGGAACATGAAATATTCTAAGGAATTGGAAGAGGTAGAGCTTATTCATCTACATTCATTTATTCATGGCTACCTAATTTGGAATCTAGCAAGCCTCAATAAACACATCATTCAAGTGCAAAAATTCTAGGAGATTCATGATGGAAAATAAATGAGATTCTAGGAGGATTGTTGGAAAGAGCTACCTATATTAGTCATCAAATTCTAACTCCCTTTAAGTGAATACAATGCTTAACGCTTAAGGAGAATTCAAGTTCATCACTACTAGCTAGAGGATGAAAACACCCAAATCAAAAAATGGAAGAAACCAATGCCCTTGTAGGGAGAGGGATGTGTGGAAGACTCTTATAATTTATGGCATGAAATCAACAACAAAATCATAAGGAGAAAAATAACCTCAAACATTCTATAACAAAAACACAGGTGGGCAAAAAAAATACAGGAAATTTCATAGGGAAAGAGGTGTATCATCTAACACACCAATCACCATAAAATGACCCAGATCCATTCTGGAAGGATCTATGATCCTCGGGCTTATGGGAGAAGGTATACATGTTCATCTTACTTCTCACGAAGCACACAATTCTCACCTGGGAGAACCTGATCAAAAAGAGGGGTCACTGAACCATTGATCACATGTGAGTTTGCAAACAACCTTTGGAAAAAAGTTGCGCAAGTTTTCAGACACACAAATAGAGTTCAAGGAGATGTTGTCCAAACTATCAATACTTTGGAAAAAAACCCCTTCCAAATCTAAGTTCTAAACAAGCTCTAGACATTAGCACCAAGCCTTCTAGTTTGGGTAATCTTGAAGTAAAAAAACCAAAGAGTATTTAATAGCAAACATAAAATCAAAGAAAGTATTTGGTTGTTCCTCCACAGGAAAATCGAGGAGATCTTGTTTCTCTCAAGTTGAGAATACATGACTTCCAAGATCCTCCATAATTAAAGAGATCTTGGTATGGTGGAAATTCAATCAATCTCTAGCCACATCTAAAATCACACACCCCAAACTCAGAGATCCAAGTCTAGACACCTGGGCACGTCCTCTGAAACACCACTGAAAAATCAACTTTGATGGAGCTTCAAAAAGAAAACCAATGGAAGAAATAATAGCCTTGAGTCATAGAAGCTACAAGTGAGACATCCTCAAAATCTACAGGTGATATATAAGCTAGGAAAACAACAATGCATCTGAGCTCAAAGTCTTAATTCAGGGTCTCCTCACTACTAGAAATAAAGTTTTCCATCCCCTCATAGGCGAAGGTGACTCCTAGCTAATATTCCATGCTACATAGAAAATCCATAATGGATCCGCTCCCTCAAAGTTCTCCTTTATATGGTGATTGTATCAAATTTTGAAACATCTTGCAAGAATTCTCTCTTAGCAAGAAGTAATAATTTTCTCTCATATTAGGAAAAAGGAAAACTCACTAGCAGATTCCTCTCTAATAAAGGGGTAGAAGAGAAAGATCCAAGAAAATACATGAATCTAGACTCATACCAAATTGTGACTTGGGCCTTCCAATGCTCAGATATAGCAAAGAAAGATCTCAACAACCCAGATCTAGGTTCCCCCTCGATATCCACTACTAATCATGCCCCCAATTCTAGAATATCCTAGTGCATAAATGGTCGAGGCTAGGTGGCAATATATCTTTGTCATCCTCATAGGGATCGTTCAATTCCTAGGGAAGGGTGGCAACCAGACAAGTACCTACATTCAATACTCACTCGAGAGATGGAATTAACATGTACACCATAGAGAGATATTCATTCCAACACTCAAATATCTTTTCAAGTGGTTGGACTCTCTGGTATTTGCAAGGCGATGAAGGTTGTAGCACTATAACACCCTTGTCCCACATCTACCCAAGCAACAAGCTAGCCAGGGTAAACATGCGCCGAGAGGCCACTATGAGATTATTTGACCTCCTAAGTCACCTTAAGGAAGTGGAACCGACAGAAGCACACCATACAAACATCCAACATCATCAACATAAACCTCATAAGACAAATCAACCACTCACACAACATGTCCCTAGGTCCCACTGTTGTTTTAGGCCTCTTGGTCCATATTTTCTCTCACTCTATGGGAAAGGGAGTGACCAACAACCTAAAGTTTCTCTGATAGGCCTGCTTGCCAGTGACTGTGGATGAAAATTTTCAGTGTTGTGTTAGAGACTTTGAGATTTGAGTCACCTTTTTAGGCCCAGAGCCCAGGTCACTGCCCAGAAATGATCAATCTCTTCAAATGAGTAAAGTAACATGGAAATGTAAGTACTAAAGAAAATACTTGTTCAAGAACTTGACTGGATCCCTACTAGCCATGAGAGGCATTTCGTCAAAGATATCATCGACATGTAATAAACAGGTGTAAATAATAGAGTTAAGTGTAGGGATCTCATACTTATCTGAGAATCACTATGAACCATTGTTCCCTCATTCAAATTGCTACGTTATCATCTATTAGTTCATAGGCACATTATCCATGCACATACAACTAAAAACATGTTGAGATCCATACATAAATTCTGTCATAAAATGTGCATATAACCAGTATAACAGGAACATAAATACAATAAAAATATGAGCCATCAAATCCATAAATACATCAATACCCTTACACATGAAAATCAATGGAATGTATTTCTCATTAATGAATGCAATGAACCAATCAGAGATGGGACTACCATGTTCCACCCGACTGTAGAATGGCTGAGAAAAATATCTATTCAGTGATTCACCCCCATTCCATATTCCAAGAATGAATGTGGGATCTCATATAGCACATCAATTAAAACTCATCAAGGGCTTCCAGAGGCCATCCACCTCAACCCATCAAACAATGATTCCACCTCACGATTGGACATCACTAAAACCCTCATCATAATGGTCTCCATCCCACCCATCCAAGGCTCTAGAGCATTTGTCCAACCCAATTACGGGTCTAATGACTCAACTGCCAACTTTTACTGAATTCTAGAGCATTTGTCAAACCAAAGATACGAGACTAGTAACTCAACCCACCAAGGGCTCTAGAGCATTTTTCTAACCTAGGCTACAGGACTAGTAAATCAACCCAAGTTGTTGTAGGGCTCCATAGCATTTCTCCAACCAAGGATATGAGACTATTAACTCAACCCAAGCTAAGGAAACATGAGAACCAATAAAAAACACAACAAGGAAATAAACTCACAATCATCATGGCTATTCAAGAAATGAAAAGGTTAGGTAATCCACTATCAATCCCAGCGATACTCCGTGCCTGATTACAGATCGAAAGCAACAAACCACATGCATATGCCATGCATGCCAAAACTAGTGAAGAAACCATCCATGCAACTCGGTACCTGCAAGAAAATCTGATGTAGTTGCTGATGTCGATGCCTTCTTATGCTATCCTGATCCTTCCTTTGCCTTATTGCTCCAAGAATCCAAGTATGCCACACCCACCAAGAGTGCTCCAAGGAAACTCTAAGTGTCCAAGAGTATGAGAGAGAGAATAATAAGATAGAGCTATAATAGTGAACTGAGCAAAGGTTGCCAGCTGATCCTCAGAAGCCTTTTTATGAATGAGGCCTCTATTTTCTTCATTTTCTATTATTTTCCTTCATTTTCCTCCTCACATGAAACCTGTGACCTTTCACCGCCCTTTTCTCCTAATTTTTATTATTTTCATAAATAAATGTGCCAAATTCCTTTTAATGCCTTAGCCATTGCCTTTGCTAATTTCCTTAGCCATAAACAACTAAATGAACACCCCCTAGGATCTCTTGACCAACTTTCAAATTGGAATAAGTGCCCCATTCATCTATGGTTATTTATTACATGGAATTTTCACCAGGGGTGTTATAAGCACTTTGAATGGAAGGTAGTAGTTTTTCTTACATGTCATCCATGGTTCACAATTGAGGGGATTCCAGGAGAGGAGGGTGAGGACAACTCCTTCAACCTCCTCCTTTTTAACACAACCAAGGGGAAAAATAATTTCATGAAGGCCTACCTTATCACATTTGATGCTTGGTCACAACCATGGAAGTGTAGGAGCTTAGAAACACTGGTGATGGACATTTGGCAGGAAAAAAATTACTTGGTCGACAACTGAGCGACCAGAAAGAGGTCTTGTCTATAGTGGAAGGCATAATAAGAAATTTATGTTTTCATCTAGTCCAAGCTCGCTTAGCTCTCATGGTTCTCTCAAACACTCTAGGAATTCAATTTCCACCCCTGCCCCACCTCTAAGTTTATCCACCTCACCAAGCCATCATAAAAAAACACTAAACCACCATAAAACAACTACCAACCACCATAATCAATCACCAAACCACCATATCAAGTTGCTTTGCCTCAACCAAAAAATAAGGAAGGATACATAGACCGCATCTGATCCACCATATCTGATGTAGCTTCATCAAGAGAAAAGTGATTACCTTGCCCTTTACCATGCTCCATTTTTCGATTCCATAACATGAGCACTTTTTTCTGCAATATGCAATGAGGCTATGGCTAGAATTCTCCATCTGGTTCCACTTGCAATAAAGAGTAATCAATGACATGATTAACATCTTTAACATACTTCTTAAGAAATGAAACATGGAAATCATCATGGAATTTTGACTATCAGATGCAGTGCATGTCGATAGACTACTGGTCCAATCCTCTCAATGATACTGAAGGGTCCAAAAAACTGTGGTGCTGGGTTGGCACATGATTGAATTCACAAGGAGCTCTTCTTCAGCTTGATGCATAACTACACTTGTTCCCCAACCTGAAACTCCTTGAACAACCTATTCCTTCCTACATAACTCTTCTACCTATCCCTTGTTTCGTTCAAATGCCTAAATCTCTTGTTCCATGTCTGCCAACATATCTGGTCCAATCAATACTCTGCTAACTGAATCACTCCAATTAATGGGAGTGTTACAACTCCACCCATGCAATGCCTCAAAACGACTCATCCTCAGTGACTCTTGATAACCGTTGTTGTATGAAAACTAAACCAAAGGGAGGTACTATTCCCATTTTCACTGCTGATGCATAACATATATCTTCAAAATGTCCTCTAATATCTTGTTGACCCTCTCCATCTATCCATCTATTTGTGGGTGATAAGAAGTGCTGAAGGTCAACTTTGTGCCTAGACCCGTAATTAACTCTTTCCAAAAATTGGAAGTGAGCTTTGCATCCTTGTATGACACAATATTCTTGAGGACACCATGTAGTCTAACCACATCTCTAATGAATTCCTATGCTACATTACTAGCTGAGAATGTAGAATTCAACGAAATGAAGTGTGCAACATTTGTTAGTCTGTCGACAATGACCATGATAGAATCATGTTGCTTCCACTTCACATTTCGGGATTGCGATCGGCTATAACAGTCCACCTAGATGTTTGCACTTTGCCTTCACTCACTAAAAATCAAAACATCTCGCCACAAACTATGTTACATCCCTTCTCAATTTTGACGAATAGTAATATCTCTTCATTACAATTAGAGTCTTATGGTAACCTGATTGAACTAAATACGGTTTCGCATGAAACTCTCTCAATATCACCTTCTTTAGATGACTGTCACATGACACATATATCCTGTCTCAGAACCTGACCAATCCATATGTCACAAGACAATAATCCAAGCCCTATGCACTTGCACCTATACTAGTACCACTAGCTAAACATGTACTTGTTCCATCGCGTATACCATTGGGACGGGGTCCCCTGGGTCAAATTTTGCTAAGTTTTGTTAAATTTATTGTAAAGTCTCTGCATTTTGAGGACTGGAGCATGAGTAGCATAGGTCGATAGTAGTCAAAGAGGCTTTAGGAAGGTCAAGCCCCATTATTTTGTTACAATCAACTTGTTTTGAGACCCACCCATGGGTTGCGAACCAAGGTATTGTAATGAAAAATAATACAAAAGGAAGTTATAAAAGAGTCATAAGTAAGATAAGTAAGAATAGTGCATGTGTTAAGTCTGAGATTATATATTCTGTACTTGGGCAAAGGGGAAGGCTCCTATAGCTATGTGCATAGAGAATTTGGTAACTCCGTAGCTAAGTGTGTGGGCCTTTGGAGCTATATGCACAGGGTTGGGAAGAGCTATAATTGAAGATCTAAAGCATAATAAATGATTATTTTGAAAATCTACTTATGTATCTGCATATTACTATTTTATCTCTAAATTTACTGTATATATGATCTGTTGAATGAATTTAATCAAGAAAATTACTTAGTAGATTCACGAAGATGTAGATCTACTTATTTATATGATGTTATACATGTTTAGCGCAATCAACAAAGGACACAAATCTGTTAACTGTTAATTACTATAAATTGTGGGTTTCAAGGGTTAGGGTTCGCGAAGGTCAAGATAAAGCCCTAAGTCTCATAGAAACACATCACATAGCCCTCTAGATGCAAAAACCTAGTTCTAGCATCCCCCAATTTTGCCTCGGGTAAGGCTGCAGCCTGAGCTACACGAGTTGTTGCTGAAAGGGAAAATAGTGTATGGTTTTATTGGTTAGCACAACCAACTCTGATCTTTGGTCCAAGCCCACTCAAGCCAACAAATCGTTCCATTTCTAGGATCGACATCTATTTGAGGGATGTGTGATGTGGGATAAGTGGATACTGACTAAAAAGGAAATTTAAAATTGGATATATCAGAAGTTGCATGAGTTTTCTGCTAAAGAAAACAACAATCCGTGCATGTGGAAAGAAGAGTGGTTGTAGAGGTACCTATATACAGAGGAACACAAAGTTTTCCTATGCTCTTTTCCAAGCAAATTATACGAATGGTTCGCTAAATTGGTTGATGATCAATCTACCTGGAAGTTGCATAAACCTATTATGTGGACCCAAAAGTTAGTTAAGCACCTGGAAGGATCAAAAAATAAGGTTGTGAAGGCTGTTGATTACTAGATCGATAGTATTTTGGGAGGATTTATTACTGAGTTCGTGATTGATGCATCTACCAGCTATAGCGAAACTGAACACTAGTTTTGCAAATGACCAAGAGGTAAGTATCTAAAATCTCTGAAAAGTTGGATTAAAATGTTATTGTGTGAGAAATGGGTTATGCTGTTGAGATTGCAACAAGATGATGGAGCTTAGCGAAAAGAGTCGCCTTCACTAAGTGGGCCTGCAGGCTATTTTTGGCACAAGTCTATTTTTAGACTATGTCTATTTTTAGACATATGGATCATGTCTATGGATTGCAGGTTGTTG
>APFE031505597.1:141889-215149 GCA_000404065.3 Pinus taeda
AATAGATGGACTTCTATTTTTGATGAAAGTGTGAGTGATCAAGTCTATTCTTAGACTGGCTGTCAAAAATAGAAAAGTCAAATATTATTATCTCACAATAATATTTGGACTATAAACTTAATCTTATTCTCTTGGAGCACTTCAGTTCGAACTACGGATGTGGCACATGCAATTGCATGAAGGAAATACGTGGTTCTTATGGGTTAGTTGAATATTTGCATGCATGACTTCAGTTAGAACTCAAGTGAATTGAGTTTAGTGGACTGGAGGTGCAGTTGATGGAGTTGTGTTCAGTTTAGCTTTGTTAAACTGGTTGTATTTAGTCTAACTGGCGAATAGACTAGAGATGAGTTGGGTGAATTAGTTATTAATTAATTCACAAGTTATTAACACACAATACAACTAATGAATACATCAGTTAACTCAGTTGCATGTCAGTGCATGTTCAGTTCAACAGGGACAGGTGTTAGAGAATCAGATCGCTATCAGTTGTGACTATAGTTGTGCACCAGATATTGCACAAATCAGGGGATTGAGTATGCCAATGAGTTTGCCCACATTGTAGCTTGGAAATACGTGATTTAGCCAAGGAAAGACGTGGCTGCCTTGGAATTATCATCGGTTCTTGTGCGGGTATTGAGCAGCAGAGGCAGGCAAGCAGCGGAAGAGATTTGAGCCAGTGATTGATTCAGATCTGAGCTGTATTGTGTGTAACAGGTGGAGCTGGTACTGAATTGCTTGTGATAAGTATTGTGCTTTGTAATGTTACATGACTCAATCATTAATATATAGATAGTTGGGGTTTTTAGCGAGATGCTTTCCCCAGGATACATACTGTGTTAATGTGTTAATGCTCTTGATGTTTTATTGTTATTGATGCTGCTATATTGATTATCAACGTAGAGGAGCTTATGTATTGTGTATGTTTTCTGAAATAGTACATGATCAGGATAATCTCTGTTGAGTATGTGTTAAATTATTCAAAATTCCTACATATGCCACTAATCTATGTTTAGAAGAGGTTTGACAGGAGCTATGTGAAGTGGGAAACAGGTCAGAAAATATCTAGGTACAATTGTTGACTACAGTCCTTTGTTGGGAGCATCTAATAGCGAAGAAGAAAGAAATAGTCCAAAGGCGCTCAGAGCTGTGCCATACTTGGTAGATCAGGGCACTATGGGATTACCACATCCATCCACTCCACCTCTTCCATCACCTCTGCCTCACACATCTATGCCTCCACCTCCACTATTTAGTATGGCGAACACTATGAAGATACCTATATTCAGGGGTCCAGGGATAGAAGACACTGATCAATTCTAGTTTGTAACAGATGGTGTGTGGGAGTCACAATAGATAATAGATGATGATCTAAAGAAAGCGCAACTAGTCATGGCATCGCAAGTTAGGGTGTTGAGTTGGTATATTAAGTATAATATGACTCATCTAACTGCGTCATTGAAAGACACAAAAGATGCACTAAATAATGAATTTAGAAAGCCAAAGTCTCAAGTCTAGATTTTGACAAAGGTCAAAGAAATTAAGAAAAATGTGAATGAATTTGCATGGGATATTGATCAAAATCTGAAATGTCTGCTACAACAAGCTAATCTACAGATTTTAGATGAGCAACATAAGGACTAGTATATTTTTACATTGTTACCTCATTTGAGATTACCATTATCACAATAGAAGCTTGGGTCGTAGGATGCAGTGCTGGAATTTGCTATGAAATTGGATGCTTCGCCTATTTAGGATATGAATCTAGGAGTGCAATAGATTCATTCGCAGTTGGCCAACCTGCATATGGAGTTCTAGGATCTCAAAAAGGGGAAAGAGATTGAAAATGAGACCCATTCTGAAGCATGGTGCTTAAAGTGCAAACAAAATGGTCATGACAAGGATCGTTGCCTAGTATATCAAAATATCTAATTGGGGGATCTCCTATCCCCTTAAAGCCAGAAAATTCCACTCGATCAAGTGACGAGGTAGTTCCATGGTCCACTATCTGCCAAATAATAGGAAAAGAATCAATAGACAATTTCCATTTTTTGTAGAATTTCATCCAGACTCCCCAATAGCTATTCTGCAATTTTTGTAAGTCTGTAGGCCATGATGAGCACAATTTCCGAAGCTATGAATTAATGTTGGATATAACTTTGACATATAGAGTACAGGTTGAGACACATCCATAGCAGGATCAAGTTGCACCTGCAGCACGTGAAGGATTCCAGGGACACAAAAGATAACGAGGGCGAGGAGCTAGAAGAGGTCATGGATAGGTTATTTGTTATAATTGTGGGGAACCATGCCATTATGCGTGAGATTGTCAGAAACTGACACTCCCCTCTTGTTAGTATTGCCGACAGTTTGACCATGTTATAGAGCATTTTCCTATACTCATCACAAAGATGTAAGAGAAGAAGAACCAACAACCCACTTAGAACATCTAGATGATGAGTTAAGAACCACGTGAGGATGACCCCAGTGTTAATATAGTTATGTGGGGTAGTATAGCTATCGGGGAAGAGAAAGTCGCAGGAAAAAATCTAGAAGAGAATCCTTGGGTACGTAGGGCTTCTAACAACGATATTGAATTTGATTTGCATAAGGAAAAATAAACATTTATGGAGGCAAAGAAGAGCTTTATGGATTCCAGATCTTTCACATCAAAGAATCATAGTGCATAAACAAAAAATATTGAAGAAGTCATTGCTACGCAAGAAATAGATCCTTTCGTATTGACATCATTCTTAAAAACTTGCATGAAGCTCTTAAGTGACCAGAAAGAAGTGGAGGGACTGCAAGAATTAATAGAAAACTACGCTAGCAAGGTTAAGTCGTTGCTTGAACAAAGCGTAGTGAATAAAGTAGACAAAAGTAAGAAAAGGAATGGTTAGGAGATGAGATTGACTACACACGTCAGACAATTTGAAATGGACAAAGTGATCATAGATTTGGGATCTAATGCAAATGTTTTTCCTAAACTTACCTGGGAAAGAATGGGAAAGCTGACACTACAGTGGTCCCCAATTCAGCTGCAAATGAAAAACCAACATAAGATTATTCCTATGGGACACTTACACGGAGTAACTATAGACATTGAAGGGGTGTGCACTATACTTGATTTTCAGGTAATCGAAATAATGGATGATAGTAATCCCTACCCAGCGCTGCTTGAAATCGATTGGACATTTGACATGAATTTGGTCATCAACCAAAAGAAGTGCAAAATGACATTTGAAAAGAAGGAACTAAGAGTCATTGTTGCATTGGATCCAGTAAAGGGTTCACGGTATGTTGAACTAGTTTGAGATTACTATGAGGAGGATCATATTGAACAAATCTATAAGATTAATGCATGAAATGAGGATTGGATCAATCCTATGGTGGATGGAAGAATTACTTGGGAAAAGTACAACTCTTGTAACTCGTATTTATATGAAGAGCTCAAGCATTGGCATAATAGATTGCATGAAGTGTCAATGCCGTGATGCAATAAACTTACTAAATAACTCTAGTGTATATCCATTGAGGTACACAACTTACCATATTATGATGGCTTAGAAGATGTAAATTTGTTTCTTTATAAATTTGAAAGGGATGTATTGGAGGAGCACTGGTTCCAGACATTAGACATCATGCTAAGAGCTCTGCCTACTAGATGGTGGGGTACATATAAGAATAACTTTGTATACTGGAAGGAGTACTGAAGGATAGTCTAGTTATAATTCAGCTATGCAAATACCCATATTTCTGAAAAATATACAGGGAAGAATGATTCGAGAGAGAAACTAGCTCATTGGACAAAAGCATGGGAGAGGAATTGCAACATAAATGGGTACATATATTTTGCCATACAATAGATACTATTCCAATGAATTGGTATTTAGAAAAAGAGTTACGACATGGAACCACAGAGTGGGACATTTTGAAGGAAATTGTTCTTCTAACATTTAGTTTTGAGGACATATTTTGAGTGTACTGATGAAGCATTACAGAAGATCAAGGTTGCAATATTCAGAACACTTATAGATCCTATCACATGGGTACAACCTGACCAGAGTACGCAGTTACACAATGCTCTGGAATGCTACAATGCTACCATAGAAGAAGGTGAGGCAGATCATAGGAATATCAATATACCTAAGTCAGAGGGACAACATGAAGTCATTGGGCATAAGGTAGAGGTCCTTCGCATTTGAAAACCATTAAAGACCAAGCAAGTGGACATTGGGTCAGAAACACATTCAGAGTGCACGAATATAGGTGATTACTGGTATTAGGACATAGTTGACAAGGTTGGGGAGTTATTGTGGGAATATCAAGACTTGTTTCCAACAAATTTCTCTAATCTAAAGGGGATCGTAGGTGATTTTGTTGTTATGAAAAGAAATATGAAGCCATATGTGAAGCTAGTAAAGAAACTCCCACAACAATTGAATCCTAAATACAAGGAAAAGATATGCGAAGAACCGGATAAGATGCTTACAACAAGAATTATTGAGCCTGTAGAAGAATCAGACTAGGTTAGCCCTATGGTGGTTTAGGAGAAGAAGAAAAAGGGAAAAATCAGGATCTGTGTGGATCTGAGGAAGTTGAACGATGTGTGTGTACATGATCCATTCCCTACATTTTTCACAGATGAAGTCTTGGAGAATGTTGGTGGTCAAGAAGCCTACTCTTTTACATATGGATTCTCAGGATATCACCAAATCAAGATTGCACTAGAAGATTGAAGTAAGAATACCTTTAGCACAGAATGGGGCTCTTTCCAATATATAGTTTTTCCCTTCGGACTTAAGCATGCTCTTGCGATATTTTCTAGGCTACTAGTTGCAGTCATTAAGGAATTTATTCACAAGTTTTCGGAGGTCTACTTTGATGATTGGAAAGTGTTCAGGTTAGGTAAAAAACATGTTTCAAGTCTTCGCCTATTGTTGTATACTTGTAGGAAGTATCAGATCTCCCTAAGTCTGAAGATGTGTATATTTTGCATACCATATGGAATAAATTTGGGCCATGTTGTTTGTAAGAAAGGGTTGATGGTGGACCCTGCTAAAATTGTAGTGATTATCAATTTGGAGCTTCCAAGGAATCTAAAATAGCTGTCTGCAAAATTGGGCCATACAAGATACTATATAAAGTTCATTAAGGCATATGTGCAAATCACTGTGCCCATGGAGAAATTACTGAAGAAATATGTGACATTTTGTTGGGATGACGATTGTGATAAAATCTTAGATTTTTTGAAAGAAAATATAGTTACAACACCTATTATAGTACTCCCCCATTGGAAGAATGAATTCCATGTACATGTGGATGTGTCCTGCATAGTGTTAGGAGTAGTTTTAACACAAAAATGCATAGGGGATATCGACCATCTGATTTCATTTGTGAGAGGAAAGTCATGTAAGGTAGAGAAGAATTATTCAACCACAGAGCGCGAAGGGTTCGCGATGGTATATGCACTCCAAAAATTCACGCATTATCTGTTGGGTATGCACTTCAAAATGTATACAAACTACTCAGCTTTGAAGTACCTAGTCACCAAACCTGTCTTCGGGGGGGGGAACTTGCATGTGGTTACTACTATCTCAAGAGTATGACTTCAAAGTAATTTTGAGCTAGGGAGATTAAATGCACAACCCAATCACCTTTTGCGGATTAAGAATGGTGAAGAAAATACAAGTATTGATGAAGGTTTGACTAATGCACAACTCTTTTTTGTGGGCATTGTAGATCAACATTTTGCAATATCATCCAATTCCTATCTACAGGTGTAGCAACTGAAAGATACATGACACAGTAGAAGAAGGAATTGATGGTTAAGGCTGCGGATTTCTTGGTAATTGTAGGGAACTTGTATAAAATGGGCTTAGATGAAGTTATGGGTAGGTATGTACCAGATAATGAAAGAAAAAGTATCCTCGTTGAAGCACATGGAGGAGTTGTTGGAGGACATTATGTTGGAAGAGAGACTGCATAGAAGATCCTATGCATTAGGTTCTAGTGGGCAACTATGCAAAAACATTCCAAGGAGTACTCTAGGGAATTCGATGTCTATTAGAGGACTAGAAAGCCATCATGAAGGGATCAATTACCTCTTAGCCCACAAGTCTCATTACACACATTCGAAAAATTGGTAATAGATTTTGTGGGACCTATTCAGCCACTAGGAAGGAGGACAAGAGTGTGCTACATCATCACAGTGATAGGATACTTGACCACGTGGGCTAAGGTGTAGTCCATGAAGGATTGCAGCACAACTATAGGTGCAAATTTTATATTTGCATACATTTTGTCTAGGTTTGGCTGTCATAAGATTTTGATGAGCGACACGGGTTCACATTTCCTAAATGACATGATTGCTTCTTTGCTAGAAGAATTCCAAATGTATCACCAGAAAAGCATGCCATACCATCCTCAAGAAAATGGAATAGTTGAAGATTTACATAAGATATTGGAGAATGATTTTACAAAGATCTATAATGCAAATAGGAACGATTGGGATGTGCACATACCAGCTGTTCTTTGGGCATATAGAATTACTAGTAAGAGGTTGAATGGACAAAAACCATTTCGACTAGTTTATGGACAAGAAACAATGATGCCAATGGAGTATATAGTGCCTAGTTTGAGTACTGTTGCAGTCACAAAGTGGAAGATTAGGATATAATGGAAGAATGACTCATGCAAATACTTCAGTTAGAAGAAGATTTCTTCTTGGTAGGATTTCATCACTAGGTGTAGAAGGCTTGAGAAAAGGTGTGGCACGATCTCCACATTAAGAAGTGCACTTTAAAACTAGATATTTAGTGCTAATGTATGATAGAATGTTTACTAAGTTCCAAGGAAAGTTTCATATGCATTGGATTGGACCACACATCATCAAGGAGAATACATATGGGGTGGAGTTCATCTCACGAAGTTTAATAGGGAACTATTTCCAGGAAGAATCAATGGGAGTTGATTGAAGTTGTATAAGGGTGATCCTACCCTTGTGAAATTACTATATGGATGCACGATAATCTCAGTACTTTAGGCAGTTGCAAGGAAGTGTGGGATTATAAACTATGTTGCCCAAAGAAAAGTTTGGCGAAAATAATGGGTTGCGTGAGGGTTCAGAGAAAGGTGTAGGTGGGAGTTGTGATGAAGGAGCTATGCTAACATGGTAGGTCCCCCTTATCTTGGCTAGAAAGTGACCATTTAAAGAACTATAGATGATTAGATGACTATTTTTCTGATAAAGGGAGTGGGGGGAAAGCATTTAAGGAGCATATTTTTGGAAATCTACTACCAATAGAGCATTAGTGAGGGATATTTGGAGGGAATCGATGGATTTGAATTCAAAAAGGGCTATGACTACAACATCCCACTCCATATTCGAACACTTTTCTTCTAGAGAGATTTCCTTGAGACTTTGCTCCTAAGTTTGAGCATAGACGATTACTGCATGTCTGGAAGAGATTGGTAGGAGGTAGAGAAGGAGTTTTTGTACAAGGGGCTTGGGTTTGAGGCAGATTTGATTGAGTGGTAGAAGAAACTATTATGGGAGAGCCTTGAAAATATTACTACAACACTACCAGTCCCTACCACAATGCATAGGTGGTTGAGGCCAAAACTTACTGCCTTCGTGGCAGGAGAAAAGAAGCAAAATAAGCCACAAAAATCTCGAGTTCGACAAGCGTGGAGCAAAAAACTAATTGAGATTAAACAGAAGAGTCATATGGACAAGAATAAGTAGCCAATGAAACCCCTGCTCTGGATGAAGAAGATATTAATAGGGGGGTTGAATATATCAGTGCAGAAGGCACAAAGCCAATTAATCAGTTGCCACCTTATCTACACCCTAGGAAATCCACTACCAAGGTGACTAAGGACCCTGACTCATTGAAACACAAGGTATTCATGCCATTGCTACCAAAAGCGATACCTTCTGAGGGTGACTTGTTGGCCTAGGTGCTATTTCTGAAGATGGAGGACTGGGATTTGGGTGAGCATGCAAAGTTTCCATAGTTAGAACCCAAGAAATTGTTGAAATCAGTCTATTACAAGGAAGCAACAGGTTCAAGGCTTGAACCAATGAAGTGGGTAGACAAAATTGGGTGCATATGGTTGCTCAACATGTTGTATGTCCCACATTTTATCTACAACATCATTAATACCATATGTGTGTGTTAATTCTTGGCGTTGGTTCATGATGGGTGCCTTTGGCTGGGAGGGTCTATCCCAATTGATGATATGCTGCTCTTCAAAATCACCATGCTACCTTATGAGGGCATGAACCCCGCAGACACTTTTGTGCGGAAGTCACAGGAAAAGAATAGTATTAACCAGATGAAGAGTGACTTTGGGTTGGTAAAGAAGTCACAAGGATACACCATTAGCTCCATATCAGAGGGAGTTGTGCAATTTTCTGCATAGATTTTAGTAGGAAAAATAATGCGGAAGTGTCATTCTGATGAAGAGTTGACACCAGTCGTATATTTGGTTGCACAATGTAGTGATGGAGTCTAATTCAATTTGGAAAAGTACCTATTCCACAAATTCCTGGAGGATTTCTACGAAGCCCAGGAGGACGAAAAGGCATTCCACTATGTGTGGTTGCTACTATTGATCACATTGGTAGCTTCAACGATTATTGAGGATAGCTAGTTCCCAACTCCAGATCTAGACTTATGCAAGGCTGTGAAATTTGTCTCGATGTGGGCTAAAAAGGACCCCGACTGCATCATTGAGATGAAGATAATATGGGTATTGTTCGAGTTAGAGTTATGGATGGTGATCAACCAATAGCCATGGTTCTCACCTAGTCTACATGTGCAGTAAAAAAATATAGCTGACTTCGAAGAATAGTTTTAGAATCTCTTCATATGCTCGAAGAAGGATGCTACAGGAGAATCACACAATTTGGCATATCTAGTTGTGGAGGATGATATTATGGGGGTCATTAACAAATGGTCTAGAAATTGGCTCTCCCCATCTGGTAAAGCTATAAGAACAAGTAAGGACGCAAAATTAGAAACGAGGAAATCAATAGCTCCAATAGAGGCTATGAAAGACAAGTAGAAAGAATCACAAAAGGCTTCTAAGAAAGAGAAAGAAGCCCAGAAGGAAAAGGCTTCTACGATAGAGAAGGCATTGTAGAAGGAAAACGATACGCAAGAAGAAACATCGCAAGTTCACATTGACCTTAAAGAACCTGAGACAGACCACGCTGATACTAAGGCTAAAAATGTAGATGAAGAGGAAGGTGGCACAAACCCCTATCTCAAATTCGAGGACTTAGAGTCGCCCTTCAAGATTAGGAAGAGGTAGAAGTGAAGTTTGATGGGACCTCACAAGAAGCATAAGTCTAATAAGTCTACGAGTATGACACCATTGGTCCTCATAGAGGGGGACCTTGATGAGATAGGTGATGATGTCCACCCCGCCACTGGAAATATATGGGGAAACATCGAGGACGAGTAGCACCAGATATTGAAAAAAAGTACAACAGTTCTTGAAGGAACTATAGGTCTAGATAGGAGTGATCCAGGCGGGTTTGGGATAAGCGAGCATGGCTCAAGAGAGCATGCCAAAATTTAGTACCACTACAGAATTCACATCCGAGCTTCGATCAGTGCAACTACCAAGGGGCTCTCTCCATTTTGAGATAACCAAAGGCCAAGAGTGTGTGCAATACTAGAAAAATCTAGGTATCAACATTGCAACACTACCTATCTAGACATTGCATGAGGTGCACCAAGGAGTTTTAGATGAGCTTTGCGTCTGAGAGAAAAGAACCCTATTGATTATCGATGACAAAAGAAATAACAATCAATATATTTTTGCAGAGAAAGTGCAGGTCTTACAGGCCCATGGTGGGGTGATGCAGTGAAATCGGCAGCTAGAGGAAGCCCTTACCCAAGTCTGTAGCAAGTTCCTTGAGCTCCAAATTCTAGTAGAGGTGTCCTTAGTAGAGAAAATTCACAAGTTAGTTGTTGCGGTGAAGTCATCCAAGGAGGAAATTGGAAAGGTAGTGTTTGAGCTGCAGTTGCACATTTCAAAGATTCAATTGAAGTTGTAGCCAAGCACTCCTCTAGAAGTCAAAGAGTAGCATGAGGCTGCTATTAAAGTAGATATGACCACTATGGTTATTGCAGTCAAGGACTGCAGCCAATTGTTTGAGTAGAAAATGGAGATGTGGACCTCGCTATAAGAGGATCCACACTTGTCGATGATCAAAGTGGACATCCACGAAAAGTAATTGTAGTTTGATGAGATCAGGGTGCCAGCGCGAACCTTAGCACCTATTCAAAGTTTCACCAGACTTCAAGAATGGAAATTTAGATAGACCTAGATTGACGATTTGCTTCGAAAGTCATCTATAATTTCCTCAAGGATGCAACCATTGCCAACGAGGCAAGCTAATTGTCACAGACCATTTAGAGTGAGGTAAAAGTTCTTCAAAAGACATAGAGAACCATGGGCTATGCAATCGAAGGTCCAACAATGAATAAATTGGTTGAAGAAGTTCATTAGGCCTCCGTAGAGGGACCATTAGATCTTCAAGAATTGAAGATTGAATTATGTGCCTGTAAGCAAAGGTTAAGCAACACCAACAGAGTGAATCGGGACAAGTCACGACTTTGTGTTGGGGGACTAATGAGATAGGATCCACTGGGTCAAATTATGTTAAGCTTTGTTAAATTTATTATAAGTTTCCACATTTTGAGGAGTGGAACATGAGTAGCACAAGTCGATAGGAGCCAAAGGGGCTTTAGGGAGGTCAAAGTCCCATAGTATTTTGGAGTCAGGAAGTTTTGAGACCTGCCCATGGTTCATAGACCATAGTATTGTAATGAAAAATAATATAAAAGGAAGTCATAGAAGAGTCACAAGTAATCTAAGTAAGAATAGTAAATGAGTCAAGTCTGAGTTTATCTATTTTGTACCTGGACAAAGGGGAAGGCTCCTACAACTATGTGCACAGAGAGCTTGGTAAGTCTGCTGCTGAGTGTATGGGCCCCTACAGCTATGTGCGTAGGGTTGGGAAGAGCTGTAATTGAATATCTGAATCATAATAGATGCTTATCTTGAAGAACTACTTGTGTATCTACGCATTACGATTTTATCTCTCAATTTACTGTATTATGATTTGTTGAATGCATTTAATCAAAAAAATTACTTAATAGATTCACGAAGTTGTGGATCATTTTGTTTATATCATGTTATAAATGTTTAGCACAATCAGTGAAGGACATAAATATGCTAACTGTCGATTACTGTAAATTCCTAGTTTCAAGGGTTAGAGTTCAAGAAGGTCAAGAAAAAGCCCTAAGTCTTATAGAAACACATCACATAGCCTTCTGGATACAGAAACATGGTTATAGCATGCCCCAATACTACCTCGAGTGAGACTGTACCCTGCACTACACGGGTTGTTATAGAAAGGGTCGATAGTGTAGGGTTTTCTTAGTTAGTGCAGCTAACTCTGAACCTGGGTCCAAGCCCCCTCAAAAAACTAAATGGTTCTATTACCAGGGCTGAGATCTATCTTAGGGATGTGTGATGTGGCATAAGTGGATACCGAATAAAAAGGAAATTGAGAAGTGGATAGATCGAAAGCTGCATGAGTTTGCAGCTCAAGAAAATAGGAATTTGTGCCTATTAAAAGAACAGTGGTTACAGAGATACCTATATATAGAGGAACATGAATTTTTCTTCTTATCTTTTCTCGGAGACTTATATGAATATTTGGATAAATTGGTGGATGGTTAAACTACCTCGAAGTTGGATAACCCTATTGTGTGGACCCCAGAGTGAGTGAAGTGCCTCGAAGGATTCGAGAACAAGGTTGTAAAGGTTGTATATTACTAGATTCATAGTATTTTGGGAGGATTTATTACTAAGTTCATGATTTATATGTCTACGAGTTATAATGATGTTGAATGTCGATTTTTCAAAGGAAAAATACATATGTATCAGAAGTCTGTGAAAACTTCGTTTAAAATGCTATTGTGCAAGAAATAGGTTATGTTGCTCAATTGATGTTTAGAAAATGCTCGATGGGAGCTACATGAAGTGGGAAACAATTCAGAAAACATCTAGATACAATTGTTGACTACATTCCTCTATTGGGAGCATCTGATAGCGAAGAAGAAAGCAATAGTCCAAAGACACCTAGAGGTGTGTCACAGTTGCTAGATCAGGGCACTATGGGAATACCACATCCATCCACTCCACCTCCGCCATCACCTCCACCTCACACACCTACACCTCCATGTCTATCTCCACCTCTGCTATTAAGTATGGTGAACACTATTAAGATACATATATTCAGGGGTCAAAGGACAAAAGATCATAATCAATTCTGGTTTGTAGGAGATACAGTATGGAAGTCACAACAGATAACAAATGACGATTTGAATAAAGTGCAGCTAGTCATGAAATTGCAAGATAGGGCGTTGAGTTGGTATATTAGGTACAATATCACTCATCCAACTACATCATTGAAAGAAACAAAATATGTTATAAATAGTGAATTCATAAAGCCATAGTATCAAGCCCATTATGTGATTGAGGTCAAAGAAAATAAGTAAAAGATGAATGAATTTGCATGGGCTATTGATCAAAGCTAAAATCTCTACTACAACAGGCTAATCTACAGATTTTGGATGAGTAGCATAAGGACTATTATAATGCTATGTTGTTACCTCATTTGAAATTACCATTGTCACAGTAGAAGCTTGGGTTGCAAGTTGAAGTGTTGTAAATTGCTATGAAATTGGATGCTTTGGTTATTTAGGATACGAATCTCAGAGTGTAGTAGATTGAATTGCAGTTGGCGAACCTGCATATGGAGTTGCAGGACCTCAAAATGGGGAAAGAGGTCCAAAATGAGACTCATTCTATGATATGGTACATAAAGTGCAAAGGAAATGGTCATGACAAGGATCATTTCCTAGTATAGTAGAACTATCTAAGTGGGGGAGGTCCTGTCCCCTTGAAGCCAAGAAATTTTTCTCGATCAAGTAATGGGGTGGTGCCATGTTGCATTATCTCCCAAATAACAGGAAAGCACTCAAAAAACAATAGCAATTTGTTGCAAAAGTTTGTGTAGACTCCCCAACAACTGTTCTGTAATTTCTATAAGTATGTAGGCCATGATGAGTGCAATTTTTGAAGCTATGAATTAATGATGGATAGAACTATGACATATATAGTACAGGCTGAGACACATCCACAGGAGGATCAATATGCACCTGTAGCATGTGGAGGATTCCGGGGACGAGGAAGAGGATGAGGGGGAGGATATGGAATATATCATAGATAGGTTATTTGTTACAACTGTGGGGAACCAGGCCACTATGCATGAGCTTGTCAGATCCTGACACACCCCTCTTGTTAGTATTGCCAACAATTTGACCATGTTATAGAGGATTGCCTTGTACTCATTTCAAAGATGAAAGAGAAGAAGAACCAGAAACCCACTAAAAACATGTGGATGATGACGTCAGAACCACGTGACGATGACCCCAGTCATAATATAGTTACACAAAGTGGTATAACTACTAGGTAAGATAAAGCTGTAGGAAAAAAACTAGAAGAGAATCCTTGGGTGGGCAGGGCTTCTCACAAGGATATTGAATTTGATTTGCATAACGAAAAAGAAACATTTATGGAGGAAAAGAAGAGCTTTGTGGATTTAGGAGCTTGCACATCAAAGAATCATAGTGCACCAACAAAAAAGGCTGAAGAAGTCATTGCTGCACAGGAAACAAATCCTTTTGTATTAACATCCTTCTTACAAACCTGCATCAAGCTCTTAAGGGATCAGAAAGTAGTGTAGGGACTGCAAGAATTAATAGACAATTGCGCTAACAAGGGTAAGCCATTGCTCGAATAACATGTAATGCATAAAGAAGACAAAAGTAAGAGAAGGATTGGTTAGGAGATATATTCACTGAAAAAATTGGAGAATTTGAAATTGACCAGGTGATCCTAGATTTGGGATCTGATGTGAATGTTGTGCCTAAAAAGACTTGGGAAATAATGGGAAAGCCAATGCTACAGTGTTCCCCAATTCAGCTGTGAATAGTGAATGAATAGATGATTATTCTTATGGGATGCTTACATGGAGTAATTGTAGACATTGAAGTGGTGTGCGCTATAGCTAATTTTGAGGTAATCGAAATAATGGATGATAGTAATCTCTACCCAATGCTTCTAGCAATCAATTGGGAATTTGAAATGAATGCGCTCATCAACCCAAAGAAGTGCAACATGATGTTTTCAAAGAAGGAACTAAGAGTCTTTGCCCCATTAGATCCTGCAGGGGGTGTGCAGTATACTAAACCAGTCTGATATTACTTTGAGGAGGATGATATTGAATTGATATATAATCTTACTAAATAGAACAAGTATTGGATCAATCCTACAATGGATGGAAGAATTACTTTGGAAAAGGACAACTCTTGCAACTTGGATTTAGATGAGGAGGTTGGCCATCAACAGAATATATTTCATGAAGTATCAATGATGTGATGCAACAGACTTACTAAATAACTCTGGTGTATATCTACTGAGGTACACAACTTACCATATTATGATGGATTAAAACATTTATATTTTTTTCTTGATAAATTTCAAAGGGATGTATAGGAGGAGCATCGGTTCTAGGCATTACACATCGTGCTAAGAGCTACACCTACCAAATGGTGGGGTACACATAAGAAAAAATTTGTAGACTGGAAGGAGTACAGAAGGATGATGAAGTTGCAATTTGGCTAACCATAACATCAGATAGACATACGCAAGTAAATTTAACAGCTCATAAAAATTACTCTAACTAAGCTCCAATCATCAATGCAAGGCCATATCAAAAATGAATGCTATGACCTCATGCATGACAACAACCATTAATTGATTGTAAACATTTCCGCACGAAAACAACAATATGCATAAGCAATGCCAAACCAACTATAAATACACATAACCACATGTAGTCAAACATAATCAATTAGTTCTTGTAATCAACCTATAAGATTGATGCATGTAATCAAAATATTCAAAAATGTAACCTAACATACAAGGATGTAAGTAGGTACCATGAAATAAGCATGTCAGCAACATATAATCCATATACAATTAGTCAGATAATAATTTCAAATACATTTCATGAAATCAATAACAAATTCTCCATGATAACCATACTACGACCCTAATCCGCCATCAAGCAATTGCAACAAATATATAAGTTCAAGAGAAACACATGAAATTGACATGCATGCATGACCAACACATAGGCCATCTAGTCTCAGGGGTGATCCATGCTCTGATATGACTCTGTAACACCCTCCTCTAACATATACCACAACAACCAGCCAGCCAGGGGTAAGCATGCGACGAGAGGCCACTATGATATGATTTGACCTCCTAAGTCACCTTAAGGAAGTGGAACCAATAGAAGCACACCATACAGACATCCAACGTGATCAATAGAAGCCTCAGAAGGCAAGTCAGCCACTTAGAAAACCTATCCCTGTGTCCCACTGTTGTTTTAGGTCTCTTGGGCCATAGTCCCTCTCATGCCATGGGGAAGGGAGTGACAAAAAGCTAAATTATCTCTCATGAGCCTACTTGCTAGTCACTGTGGATGAAAATTGTTAGTTTTGTGCCAATGAATTCAGGATTTGAGCCACTTTTTCAGGCTGAGAGCCAAGTTCACTACCGACAATTGATTCATCTCTTCAAATCAGTAAAGTAACATGGAAATGATAGTACTAAAGAAAATACTTCTTCAAGACGTTGACTAGATTTGATCCGAATTTATATAGGAATGCAACAAATTATAGATATAGCCATAAATATAGAGATGTAGTGGAAATAATGCTTCATTTCATTAATGTAAAATATTGAAATATACTTACAAACAAGAATGGAAATAAACTAGTTGGGGCAATGGTAGCTTATCTTTGAGAGGGGATGTGAGGGTTACATGCCTCTCAATTGTGTTACAACGAGGCTCAAAGGCCTATTTATTGTCGAGAAATAATGGAAAGCCCTAAAAATCCAAAAACCTAACCCTAGAAGATGAAACACAAAACTGTGGGCCCCGTTTCGGGTCAACTGGTACATCAACTTCTTAGGGTCGTAACTTTGGCATACGATCTCCGTTTGACGTGCATAATATCTCATTAGAAATATATATCCGAGGACTACAACCTTCGGAAGAGAAACATTGACCTATGTGTTATAGGTATATTTGGGAACTGCAACCCCAATCTCATATGTCCATAAACCAAGGGCTCCTAAGCCCCTAAAAGTGTTGTTTCATAATCTAAAGGAACAAGGTCTGCTGATTACATCATCTCCCAGAAGTTCTCCCTAAAAAACTACTTAGAACTGGTCAAAACTAGACCATACAGACTGCTCAATGATAAGGGCACGATGCATCTCACCTACTACATGCAAAAAGTGTGATGCATACAGAAAAGCCCTTATATAGGGTGTGATGAGCGAGAGTAGGAAAATGGTAGAGGCAGTTGGCTAGGTTGAAACCTAGAGAATCTTCTAGACTTTGCTCATATGACACTTGCCTCTCTAAATTCACCTAGGGATGAGTAAGAGATCATGGAATCTCCAAGTCGAATCAAGGAATATCAGAGAAATGAAACTAATCAAAAACCCAGAAGCTAACTCACCCACCTACAAATATCTATATATGGATCCGTCATCCTAGAGTTCCAAAGGCTAGAATTTTGTATGTTGTAAGGAAGTGTTGTTAGTTTCTCTGTGGAACATCATAGTGTTGGGTGATCTAGCTTTTCATGAGGTGAAGAAGGCTTCATGCTGGGAGGATGGCATTAGGTTAGATCAATGGGTTGTAATCCTCTCTTTTACTACTTCTATCAATAAAGTTATCTGAGTTTTCCTCCATATTCTTGTATATCTCTGAATCTTGTATTGATATATGCATTTTTATGGTTGATATATATTTGATCCTATATTTTTTATGGTAATAGATCTCTATGCTTTGATGGGATTATGCTGGTTTGACTCTATAGGTGTTCTTTGAAGCGGGACAAGTAAGGAAGGAGTTGCAAAGATCTGTCAAAGGGGAGAGGAAACAAGCAAGGAGCCAAGTAAAAGACTGAGGTTGGTACTCTCTGATTCTCTCTCGTCTATTTCTCATAAAGGGAAACACAAGTGACTTTAGTTTGTTTGTTTCTAAGATAGCTACCCATCTTAGTGGGACTAGCAGCTCTGAATGGACACTAGTTTTCCCGATAACAAGATGGTGACTCCATTGGGGAGAGAATAGCTTGTTTTCTTGTTTCTAGTTTCTTTGCTTTATAAACTACAAATGGAGCATGAAGTTAAGCCAGCTAGCCTTAAAACTACTTTTGTTATGCAACTGAAAATTAGATCAACACTGCTTCAGTCAATCTCTAGGTTAGTTTATGAATTGAACATATAACTTGCAAACATCCTAAGTGCCCTGGTGGTAGCTCAAGTAACCTCATTAGATCATCTCCTATGCTTTGTGTGTACTACCTATCATTAGCTCAGCCTAAATCCCTGAACTAAGCTGCAAACTGTGAGAAACAACCAAGCCCAATATCATCCCTGGACCATTGCACTATCTCTCATTGGCAGTCTAGATGCATTGCACCTCCCGTGCGCTGCAGGTGAGATGCATCCCTGTTTCGCTGTGTTACAGGTGCGATGATTAGGTAAGACTGTTTCTGCCTCCTGATTTTGGTTTTCTCTTCATTGTCTTTAACTTTATTCAATAGTTTTGCTATCTATTATCATTATACCACTATTGAAACTCCCTTCAATTGCATAATTCAGCCTCCATCATTCAAAGAATTGTGAATGTTTTTATGTATTTTTCGTCATTTACAGTTCTCCTTGGCAAACAATAGCTTAATCAAATTGTCATATTTTGATTTGAATTTGTCGCAAGTGTCATTTTCATTCAAATAAAAGAATCTTCCTCTTTTTGATAGTCGATTACACTTTTGCCATTGTATTTGATTTGAATTAATAGTATTTCAAGTGTCGAAATAAATTTTAAATTCAAAATCGCAAAGTGTCATCTTAGTCTTCCTTTCATTTTTTGAAAAGAAAATTGTTAGTATTGTCGCTTTGAAAGAAAAAATAGTTCAGATCTGTACTTAGCATTCTTTTTGTCATTAACACATTAAGAAAGAGGAAAACAAAGACATGCATGTGCATTTGCATTTGGATTGCTTGTGGAAATTGATTTAGGACAATGCATCTTAGTGTGTGCTCTCTACTCTATGTTGAAAGAATTTCACTTCTCTTTCCTTAGTAGCTAGGATTTTCATTGTAGAAAGAAAATAAACGACTGTTTGTCATCTTAGATTTCATATTTAGGAATTGTATATCTACGTCACGCAGTGAACCTTAAAGGAAAACTTCTTAAGAAAGATCAATTGTAAAATAAATTTCAATGAACATAAAAATGCTTTGGAACTTAACACACAACATTAAGAAGTCTAGGCTAGAGACATATTTTGACGTCGTAAAGCCTGATAACTATCACTTTCACCGTAGGTTGGGTGATTCCTCCTCTTTGAGACGAAAAGTGCCTATACTGAATTGTGCTGCCATGTACAGTCAAGTATATATTGGGAGACCACAATAGGCTATATCCTTTATCCTTAGGAACCTGTGTTTGCCACCTTATCAATCACAATGCACTGAACACAGCATTTGGGAAGATTGATTGTCATACTATAAAAAGTATTTTGAAGTTTTACGATTGGTTTGGTAATCACTCTGTCTATATTTACAGAGTAGTCACTTTCGTTCCTTTTCAGACTCCTTAAAAGAAAAGGTCCATTTGAGCACTTGTCACTTCAAGCTCATTAAAAATCGAAGGCAACTAGAGTCACCTTTAGCTTTTTCTCGACTCTTAAAAATTGAAAAAGCAAGTTGTGTCAAAGCGTCCTAAAATTCATTTAATTCGGAATCACATTTTCCCCTTTGTTATCTTAAGTTAATAAAGTAATCCGCAATCATGGAAGAAAGTCAGTCAAAACCCCGTCGTTTGCGGAGACTAACGAGTCAAATGTCTTTGACTCTAGAAACAAAACCATTCTAGGCCAAGCAATCTCGTTTAACTGGGTCGAAGTCTCCTGGTTTATTCAAAACTTGTGTTTCAATATCCTCAGAGACGCCGGTTACTCCAACTATTTCTGGTATCCCTGCCTCTACAAAAGAAGTTCCATAGCTACAAAAGGACAATATAACAGATCCTAGTGTAATGGAAAACACTTCTGTTTATGAACCAGCTCCATCTAGGGTTGATTTGGAAGGTGTTACCCCTCCAGCATCTATCACTGTAGAGTCTATACCTTCTTCGGTAGCAAAAATATTTTACAGACTTGACGGTCTACATCTTCCACCTGGGTTGATTGCTATAGAAGAGATTTTGGAGGATCTTCCATCTAGTACTTCATTGCATTTTGGAACTGGGATCCACCTATATCCTTCTACTATAGAAGTTAGTCACCCTTCATCACAAGTTCTTGTAGAATCGCTAGGAAATATTTTGGATAGACTTAATATGTCTGAACAACCATCGACATCTAGGACTGTCATAGGATACAGCAGCAACAGAACCTCCTGTTGCCACTCTAACAATGTTCACTGGTGTACCATCTGTCCCAACTAGTTCTTAACCACTAGATGGAGTCCACTCAAGGACTATCTCGATAGTAAGGTCTGTTCCTATTTTTTCATCCAGAACCTTATTTGGAATCTCTTATGTTGAGCCTCAGTAAATTGATCCTTCGCAACAGTATCAATTTGGGCAGTCCATTCTCCAAAGACCAGTTTTCCCTTTGAACACTGGATTGCCGCCATATGGGGGGAAGTATGCCTTTTCATTATTTCCTCTGGGAGAACAACGATATGGGAGTTCACAACAAATTTAGGTCAGGCTGGAATCACATCTAGTGGTTGGATACCAATACTACCTCAACAACCAAGAGTTGTATATTCTATACAACCAGATCAACCTATGTTGAACATTCCCACTACACTAGCTATCGTGATGGTGTCGCAAGTACAAACATTGGCTATTGTATGTCAACCTCAAGTTTCTCAGGTCATAATGCTATAGCCTCTTGTCTCCATGACTCAATCACAACCACCGATTAGTGGATCCTTACTTGAAGCGACCTAGGCTAAACAAGTACCATAACCCCTCATCTTGGTCAAACAACCAGTATTGGGCAACAGCAAATGGTCTCACAACCATGGCTGGTGCAATATCAACAACCACAATTCCAGCAAACTTACCGTGGACCTGAGCAACAAAGCTTTGCAGGTAATGGGCAGTTGTATATTCAAAACTGTTACCAACAATCATATCATAATGGTTACGCCCATTAACCTTATCAAAGTTATCAGCATCAAATCCACTATGCTGGTATGCAAAGACCCACAGCTCAGGCAATCCCATCTTATCCAAGGTATGCTTCGCCAAACTTGAATCAACAGTTGCCTTTCATAACAACTTTAGAGTTACCAGATCTGAATCAGTTAACAAATGATCCAATTGCTTATGCCCCTTGGTGGCCAGTGATTCCTCATAAAATTCCATCAGATATCTCTAAATTCAATGGAAGTCTCGTGAAGATCCATCGAATCATGTGATGACCTTTCATCTGTGGTGTTCGTCCAACACTCTCAATGATGATTTGATTAGGCTTTGCCTTTTTAAGTTAATGTTAACTGGTTCGGTAGCAAAATGGTACATCAAATTGCCTAGAGCTTCATTCGATAACTTCAGCAACCTCGCCACAACCTTTTTAATCCATTTTCAGTTACCAATAAGGTACGGAATAGGAACAAAACTTCTTACCAATTTTAAGCAGATGAAAACCACTCACATATCTAATCATATGCATGAGTGGCAGTGTCGTCATTGAATGGTAAAAACATAAGTTCCTGATCAGCTGTTAGCTGAATGGTTTATTAAGTCATTGTTACCCTCTATTACAGAACATGTGGCCAAGGGAGGAGTTGTCACTGAAGAGCAAGTCATTACTCATGTGCAATATCTAGACTTGATCTATACCCAGTCTGACACACTCTATGACAAAATCCCTGATGCTCCTAGACCAGAGTTTCCATTCCTCCTCCTAAATCAAACAAAGACTCTCATGCCTGTGATGGCATGATAGGTAGAACCAACACAAAAACTACAAAGGCTACATCTAAGAAAGCCTGTATGGTTTCTGGTCAAAATGTAAATCAAGAAATTCTTGCCTCGGAGGTTAATGCCATGTCGACTAACAAAGGAAAAGAACCAAAGCAACCAGGGGGAAAGAAGAAAGGGAAAAGCAAAAAGAAGAAACAAGATGATTCATCTCTTTAAAAAAAATCTACAAACCCTTTTGGGCAAAGGAAGCCTGGTCATCCATTCTTTATATGTGATGAGGATCATTGGATGAAATATTGTCCACATAAAGCTAAGATTAAGAAATTCTTCATGAACTCAGAAACCTCAGCGATATTGCCTGGTCCATTTCCAAACCCAGAAACCAATTTGGTTGCTAGCGAAAATGCTTCCCCATCCCAAGTGCTTATGTTTTCCCTTTTGAAACAAAATGATGCTTTGATATCGACAAGGAATAAATATTATGGGAATCCACAACTATCGAACAAGAAGGCTACTGATTAACCTAGTAGTTTGACAACAACTTCGACCGAGGTTGTGCCACCCATCATTCCTGAGCTAACGATAAAGTTGCCAAAGGGTGTGGTACACAAATCTACATTTAATCCTCATGCCAGAGAAGCACAAAATTATAATATAGTAGAGGATCTGGCCCAATCCCCATCCACTATGTCGACACTTGAGGTACTACAAAATTGCCCCTCCCAAAAGCAGGCTCTATTATCAGCAATAGGTGGGTTTGACCCAACGGATTCCAATATTGTGGCCTTTAATCATAAAGGATATGAACCACAGTTACCAGCTCAACTCGCTTTCCTCATCCAAGTAAAATCCCTCAACAAAACTGTTCATCAAACAATTGTTGATTAGGGGGCATCTACATGTATTATGTCAATGAGTTGCTAAAAAACATTAGGCTCACCACCCTTGACGCGATCGTCAACGACATTAAAAGCATTCGATGGACAGACATACACCCCGTACAGGACTTTAAGTAACTTGCAAGTTGAACCGGGGGCCAAAATAGTAGAAATTGATGTTGAAGTTATTGATGGAATCCTTGATTACAACATCCTACTAGGAAGGCCTAGGATTTATGCTATGGTTGCTGTTGTGTCAACATACTTTAGAAGGATTGCATTTCCTTTTCAAAGAGGAATTAGAGTCATTGAGCAACAAACCTTCCTCCCCAACAGTTCACAAGTAATGGGAAGCATCCCCATGATCCATGGAAGCTCTCAATCACTTCAAAATATCAGAGTAGGGCTCCTAAAAGACCCTACATTGATGGGTACTTTTGCTCTACCTCCTCCAAGTAATTTGGCAAAAGTAGCCACAGTGGAGACCTACATTATTGTATCTTCTATATCCACAAAGACTCAAAAGATTTCCGAACATGATGTTAGCATGGATCATCAATAGGTATTGCCTCCAAGCCCAATAGAAATATTGTAGCAATCAACTTTCTTGGCTTGCGTGAAAAATCCAAATCAACACTCATCGAGTGTTTTGATAGATAGGTCTAAGGAAAATGGCACCTCTTTAGATCCTTGGTTGCATGTACATTCTACAAATGAACGAATCATTCAATCAATGACGATAGGCGAGGCACCATGGGAAGATTACCACCATCGTTCCCATCTTCTGAATGACCGCGAAGATTGTTCCAATGACCTTGATCATCCTTCAGTTTTTAATTTTCTATCAAATGCTATAAATACTGTGGATTCTGAGGATAGTTCTTTTACTGTGTCAACCTCATTAAAAAATGAAGCAACTCCCTTTCCAAGTCGAATATTTCAAATATCTCAAAGGTAAACCTTCATTCCAACCACCGCGTTGAATGCAATGAAGCTTGGGGGGCATGCACCTCAATTTGCATCATTATGCTGGGGGAATGCAAACTTATAACAAGCATAGTTTTTTGTTTTAAGCTTGTGTAAACATGAAACCAAACACGAGCAGTTTTACACGAAGTTCAAGATTGTTAAAAAATAAACTTAGTAATGAGAATATGTTCCCCCATAGTTTAAGATCATTAAAAAATGAACCCATCCTTCTGTAAATAACCATTTTGATCGCATAATCATCAGCTTTTGAGCCTTGGTCATGTTCTTACCATCACCTTCACTCTTTCTAGCCGATCATACGCCTCCATTTGATTGTTTACCCCTTTTGAGGAACAACTGCGAAGAGTGATTCTATTAGCCATCTTCTATACATTGTTGTGATTAAAAAGTTCCAAACCTTACCTAGAACCAGCTGCTATCTGAAAACATCACTCGTTCCTCAAAAAATGAGTCTCCTTTAAGATCTTTTCATCTGACTTGTAAAATATGAAAATATTGTCGAGCAATTGGCCTCTCGAACTTGTTAAAATGAATGGAAATTCCATCCCTACTCTAGATTTTAATCTTTTTGGACCTGAGCGATCATTACACAAAAATATCGAGCGCTTGTCTTGTTCGGCTTGTTAAAACTATCAAAAAGAAATCCATTTCATATTATTTTATACCTTTTCGAACTTAAGGAATTATACTACGGAAAAGGATTACCAGAGTTTCCTTTCTGTCTCTCTTCAGACTCTCTAAAATTGAAAAGGACCGAGTTATCTTTGTCATTAAACTCGTTAAAACAATAGTGAAAAACTTGTCCACGGAGACAAGAGCAAGTTTCACTATCGCTAGGCTCATTAAAACATAGCAACGGGTTTGCCAGAAGGGCAAATTACAAAACATGCATATGTTATTGTACTCAAGCTTGACAAAAATAAAGAGGTACTGGTCAGCAATCACTGGGGAAAAATTGGGAAGAAAACTTGAAGAAACTTTATTGGTAGCAAGTCGCTCTTGAACATGAGAGTTTCACTCCATCACCATGATTGAGTTGGGTTGGGTTATTCCATTCATCAGTCATATCACCATTGGTCCTTCGTACCATCCATTTTTGGGGTTAATGCTACCAATCCATTTCAGTGTCACTGATATGTTCAAGAGAAGTCTCTAAGAGAATTCACCAACCTAGCTTACATATCATTCGCTGCAATACCTTCACGCTTCATTCTTTCATGATTTCCACCCTGAACCTTGTATCATCAGATCGTTTTCACCTCGACAAAATCATTTTCTCCGTTTCATCTCGTAGATGTGGGATTCATTAAGGCCCTCATACAACGGGTCACTTCTTCTCGACATAAGCTTATTATCCAAGAAGTTGACCTAGGAACAATCCTTTCAGTACTTTGAAGCTTGCATGCTTCAATGGCAAGTTTCTTACTTTAGGCGACAGGTTTACATCAATGGCCTTCGATCGGAAGATTTTCCATGGTGTTCAACATCACTCATGTATTCACACCACGTGAATTGTACTGTCGTACCTTGAGGGTCATCATCATTATCGGTGATTCCTCTTGTGCCTATTAACAACTTACATCATTGGCTGGTAATCAGGCGATGTCTTTCCATGTTGGATGTCAAAACATCCTTTCACATGGATCGACTTGTACTTCAGGCGAAGATTGAATGAGTTTGAAAACCCCGGATCTAGTTTCATCCATCCAGGCTATGATATATTTGGGAATATAAAAACATCAAATGTACATCGTAGCTGCACAAATAATCATCCAAGCTAAGGGATGATGGCTCTACCAGAATCATCAGTCTACCATACAGACGGTTCTCTGTCCAATGTACATGAAACTGAATTATAAAGATGAGCATGGGAATGCCCGCCTCAGCTAGATCATGAAAATGTTATGAAGATAATGTATTGTATTGTATCTTATTACAGGTCACCTTCCAGTTCGAAAAACCTTAGATCCTCATGATAAAGGATTTCACCTGACATCAGAAAGTTTACGACCTCATGCTTTAGGGGGCACCTATTATAGAGATATTTGGGCACTGCAACCCCAATCTCGTATCTCCATAAACCAAGGGATCCTAAGCCCCTAAAAGTGTTGTTTCATACCCTAAAGGAACAAGGTCAGCTGATTACATCATCTCCTAGAAGTTATCCCTGAAAAACTACTCAGAACTAGTCAAAACTAGACCATACAGACTGCTCAATGATAAGGGTGTGATGCATCTCACCTACTACATGTAGAAAGTGTGATGCATATAGAAAAGCCCTTATATATGGTGCGATGAGTGAGAGTAGATAAATGGAAGATGCAGTTAGCTAGGTGGAAACCTAGAGAATCTTCTAGAAATTGCTCATATGACACTTGCCTCTTTGAATTCGCCCAGGGATGAGTAAGAGATCATGAAATATCCAAGTGGAACTAAGAACTATTAGAGAAATGACACTAATCAAAAAACCCAGAAGCTAACTCACCCACCTGCAAATAGCTATATATGGATCCCTCATCCTAGAGATACAGAGGCTGGAATTTTGTATGTTGTAAGGAAGTGTTATTAGTTTCTCTATGGAACATCATAGTGTTGGGTGATCTATCTTTTCATGAGGTGAAGAGGGCTTTCATGCTAGGAGGATGGTGCTGGGTCAGATCAATGGGTTGTAATCCTCTCTTCTACTACTTCTATCAATAAAGCTATTTGAGTTTTCCTCCATATTGTTGTATATCTCTAAATCTTATATTGATATATGCATTTGTATGGTTAATATATATCTGATCCTATATTGTTTATGGTTATAGATCTCTATGCTTTAATGGTATTATGCTTCTTTGACTCTATAGGTGTTCTTTGAATCGGGACAAGTAAGAAAGGAGTGGCAAAGATCTATCAAAGGGGAGAGGAAACAAGCAAGGAGCCAAGAGAAAGACTGAGTTTGGTACTCTATGCTTCTCTCTCATCTATTTCTCATAAAGGAAAACACAAGTGACTTTAGTTTGTTTGTTTCTAAGATAGCTATCCATCTTAGTGGGACTAGTAGCTCTAAATGGACACTAGTTTTCTCAATAACACTATGGACCCATGTTGCTCTCATATTTCCCAAAAATGTTGTTTAGGGCCTCAAAATGGCTCCGGAAGTTCAGGATCCAAAAAAATGCTAAAAATAGTAAACTATTCTACAATTAAGGAAACTAAAAAGATGAAAGAGATGGTTGTGGAAGTCCAAGTGGGATAGGTGGGTGGCCACCAACATCCGCCTAGATCATTCCTCCCCCCTAGGAAGAAATGGTCCCCATTCCATTGAGTTCCTCAATCTGTTGAACTTGGTCCCTGGTGAGCTGTTCTACAATCTTTGATGTGTCCAGTAATGGTGGGGAGCATGGTAGAGGGTGGCCCACTTTGAACACTCAGTGCAAGTGAAGGAATGGGGGAATGTTGTGCTCTAAAGCATTGCTCCCCACAGCCTTGGTACTGGTGTAAGGACCATGTCAGAGTTGTTTAAGTTTCTGATGGGTTTTGTAAGGTGTTCTTTCTGCAGATGCAACCAAACTTTATTTCCCACTTGAAACTTATGTGGTACCCCTGTGGGTGAGGAGAAGTTGTTCCTGTCTGCTTTCGTGACCATATCCGTATGTTGTTGTTGCTGTGTGGAGGAACCCTTTGCCGAGGTCATGGATGTGGTGACGATCGTCCCCTTACTTTCAGAGCAAACCAGACAGAAAATGAATTTCCTAGTCTGGGAGATGAGCTTGCTGCCTTTCATAGCAGAGATCAAAGAGGTGGGAGTAGGTGGGGCTACCTCTGGTATCATCTATAATGAATTACCCAAAGAAATAATGACAGTGTAATGCCTTGAATCATATACAACATGTCACCTCCACAAGTATGGTTGGCCTAATAATACATCACAAACATCCAGAGGTGCAACATCACACGATACCTCATCTGTGAAGGGTTTGATGTTGTAGGGAAGGTGGCACTGCTAGCAAACTCAGAGATTTCATCCTTGCTGAAGCCACCGATACTATATGGTTGTGGGTGTGATGCAGTCGGTAGGCCCAACCACTTCATGACCTCTGCTAAAATGAGGTTCTTTTAGCTCCCATTGTTAACAATGAATTCCAGTGGTGAACCCTTCACCCACATCTGTGAGTGGAAAATACGCTCCCCCTCCTCTGGATCTTCAAGCTCATTCTTTTGGATCTTGGCGGTGACAAAAATGGTGTTGGGCTCCATGTTAATGATTTCCTTCCCTTTGCCATTCCCCATGTCGGGTTCTGACTCAGGGTCAGAACATGCATTTGATTCCGAAGTCTTTAACTCAACCACCAACGACTTCTTGGTCTGACACTCACTTGTGTTGTGAGTGGGGCTCTTATGGAACTCGCACCACTTTCTTATGTCCTTCTTTGACTCTGTGGTGTTGTTATTTTCTTGTAGCTTCGACAGGTTGTCTTAGGTTGCCTCGTCTTAGCTTTGTACTTAGTTACATGATTTGGGGAAGCCTTTCTCTTGCTTCAAATTCACAGATCCAAAGTCTCACTTCTTCTGTTTAAATGTTTGCTTGATTTTGATAGCGTATCGGTACACTGTGCTGAGTGAGGAGATGTTTAGGAACTCCATCTCTTCTTGGATGTAGCTGTGTAGGTAGTCATGGTATTTGAGTACCAAATGCAGCTCAGAATCCTCGATACCCAACTGTGTGTTAAGGGTTTGATAAATGTTTGTGAACTCTAGGACATCTTGGTCCCATCCTTGCCGTAGCATGGTCCAATTTATGTATTTGTCCTCGTAGCTTTGATAGGGTAGTACTGCTCCTTGATGGCAACTCGGAATGAATTCCAAGTGGGTGCAGCTAAAACTAGTGAGCCCATACTTTCATCCTTCTGCTCGCAGTAGGTTTCCCACCACTCCTTGATGTGGGGGGCTGCTTTGAGAAGAGCGAAAAAAATCTTTTCCTGACTAGAAAAATCATGAACACAAAAATACCCTTCTAGTAGATTTAACCATTTATCTACAACATCTCCATCTATTTAACCCTCAAATATGGGGATTTCAAAATTAACTTGTACCTTAAAGGGTGTGGCATTTCCAGAGTAGCTGCTTGAAGCTGATGCATCACCTCTAGGCAGCCATTGAAGGATCTAGGCAAAGTGGTCCATCATCACATTCCTTTCTCGCTCGAGGGCTTCTTCGAGCAAGATTTTGATAGGATCTCCTACCCCCTCATCTTTATTTTCGTCTTACATGGGATGCCATTGGGACTTGCGAGGTTGGTCTTGCAAAGGTTCGACCAGTTCAAGTCTTAACTCCCTATATCCCGACCTCGTTGGGGACATTCAAAGAAAAATAGAAAGAAAAGTAGATCACTGTGATACCACTGATCCAGATTTATGCAGGTATGCAATAGATTACAGATATAACCATAAATATAGAGATGCAACAAAAATAATGCTTCATTTCATTAATGTAAAATAGTGAAATATTCTTACAAACAAGAATGGAAATAAACCATCTAGGGCAATGGTAGCTTATCTCTGAGAAGAGATGTGGTGGCTACATGCCTCTCAACTATGTTGGAATGAGGCTCGAAGGCCTATTTATTGTTCATAAATAATGGAAAACCTGTAACACCTGAAAACCTAACCCTAGAAGATGAAGCGCCAAATTATGGGCCCCATTTCAGGTAAATTGGTACATCAATTTCCGAGGGTCATAGCTTTGGCATACGATCTCCGTTTGACGCACACAATAGCTCGTTAGAAATATCTATCCAAGGACGACAACTTTTGGAAGACCCACATTGCTCCCAGATTTCCCAAAAAATGTCATTTAGGGCCTCAAAATGGCTCCAGAAGTTCAGGAGCTGAAAAACTGCTAAAAATAATAAATTGTGCTACAATTAAGGAAACTAAAAAGCTGAAAGAGAAACTTGTGGGGCTCCAAGTGGGATAGGTGGGTGGCCACCAACATCCACCTGGATCAAGATCCCTACTAGCCATGACAGGCAATTCATCAAACATATCATCGACATGTAATCTACAGGGGTAAATAATAAATTTAGTAGGGATCTCATACTTATCTGAGAATGACTATGAACCATTATTCCCTTATGCCACTTTCTACATTATAATCTATTAGGTAATAAGCACGTTGTCTATTCACATACAAGTAAAAACATGCTAAGAGCCATACACAGTTGTTGTCATAAAATGTGCATATAAACAACATAATAGGAACATAAATAGAATAAACATATCAGCCATCAAATCCATAAATACATCAGTACCATTACACATGAATATCAACGTAATGAATTTCTCATTAATGAATGCAATGAACTAGATAGAGATGGGAATACCACGTTCCACCTGACTGTAGATTGACTGAGTCAAATCTCTATTCAGCTATTCACCCCCATGCCATATTCCAAGCATGAATTCAGGATCTCATAGAAAACATCAATCAAAACTCATCAAGGGCTTCCAGAGAACATCCATCTCAACCCATCAAATAATGATTCCACCTCATGATCATACATAACCAAAACCATCATAAGATCAATCTCTATCCCAACCATCTGTTGTTCCATAGCATTTGTCCAACCCGACTATGGGACTAGTAATTTAACCCACAACTTTTACCAAGCTCCAGAGCATTTGTTCAACCAAGGTTATGGGACTAGTAACTGAATACACCAAGGGCTCCAGAGAATTTATCCAACCAAGGATACAAAACTAGCAACTTAAACCAAGCTAAGGAAACATGAGAACCAATTAAAAACACAACAAGGAAATAAACCCAAAATCATCATGGCTATCCAAGAAATGAAAAGGCCAGGCAATCCACTGTCAATCCTAACCATCCTCCATGCCTAATTATAGATCAAAACCAACAAACCACATGCATATGCCATGCAAGAAAATATGATCTAGTTGTTGATGTTGATGCCTTCTTGCACTTTCTTGCTCTTTCCTTTGCGTTCTTGCTCCACAAATCCAAGTATGCCACACCCTCCAAGAGTGCTCCAAGAAAACTCTAAGTGTTGAAGAGTATCAGAGAGAGAGTAATGAGAGAGAGCTCCAACACTAAACTAACAAAAGGTTACCAACTAACCCTCAAAAGCCTTTTTATGAATGATGCCTCTATTTTCTTCATTTTCCATTATTTTCCTTCATTTTCCTCCTCACATGAAACATGTGACGTTTCACCTCCATTCTCTCCCAATTTCCATTATTTTCATAAATAAATTTGTGAAAATTCGTTTTAATTACTTACCCATTTCCTTTTCCAATTTACTTAGCCATAAACAACCAAATCAACACCCCCTGGGATGTCTTGGCCAACATTCAACTTGGAATAAGTGTCTCTTTCATTCATGGTTATTGTTTTCAACTTTATTACATGGAATTTTCACTAGGGAAATTTCAAGCACTTCAAATGGAAGGTAGTGGGTTTTCTTACATGACAACCATGGTTCTCAAATGAGGGAATTCTAGGAGAGGAGGGTGAGGATGACTCCTTGAATCTCCTCCTCCTTAACATAACCAAGATTTCACGAAGACCTACCTTAGCTCATAAGATGCTTGGTCATAACCATGGAATTGTAGGAGCTTAAAAATAGTGGTGATGGACATTTGACAACCAAGAATTTTCTTAGTCGAAAACTTAGGGACGAAGAAGAGGTCTTGTCTATATCAAAAGGCATAATTAGAAATTTATGTTTTCATCTAGTCCAAGCTCTCTTAGCTCTTCGAGTCGTGTCATACACTCTAGGAATTTAATTTCCTCCCCATATCCCACCTTTTAATTTCTCCATCTCACTATATCACTCAAACAATTTAAAATCAATATTATAGGGAATTTTGAAAAATGAGAAACTAGGGTCTCTACTAACAAAAGAAAAGAAAACAAGCATTCCAAGCACTTCAGGCCATAAGGAGAAAGAGAATCTTACTTTCAACAAGACAACCATAGAAGATGACCTAAAGGTGAAAACTTATGATGAGAGGCTGACATAAACACTAATGGAATTCTTATTGAGTGAGAATACCCACCAAGGCTCCCAAAAGGTTATGATGACCCCTTCAAATATCTCTCAACATGACTTGGCTAGTTCACAATTTCTAGGAAAGGTTCTCGCAACTTATGCTAATATGTTATTCTTCATGTGGCCTTTTGATGTTACTGCGTACTTGGTCTCTATTACTCTTTTTTTTTATGGTCTTATGGTGTTAAAAATTGGTCTCACGATACTTAAATATACCATTTGTTTTCCCACTTATGGGAAGATGGTCTCTCCCAAGCTTGCTTTAGGCTTGGAAAGTTCCTTTTTTCTCTATAACATAATCCACCTAGATCTAATGATAATATAATGAAATTTTACTTTCTTAAGAAAAATCAAACAAGGAAACAAATGTAAGTTAAGAATTTCAACAAATAACTGAAATAAATGGAAGCCATGTAACAAATGGAAGTGAATTATTTTGAAGTTCTCTCCCATTCTACCACACTCCTTGTATGGAAAATTTTAAGCAGTACCTTAGGCTAAGCGATCTCTATTCTAAGTATTGATACATTATATGATAGTATACATCTGTCACATTTCTTTCAAACGATAGTTTATCTCGGTTTTAGCATTGAGATCTCATAGTTGGATTGTTGTATAACACTCTTCAAACCTCCAGAGCTAATGCTTCATTGCAAGCTTCAGAGGCAGAAGGAAAGGAAATGTATTTGGAAAAAAATATTTTTTTAATACCTCAGTTTCTTACTGTTATGTGCATGGAAGGGGCATACTATGACTTTTTACTTTCAACAGAGAAGACAAGCTTTAAACCTAAATATCTGAACCTAAACTTTGTATGCTTTTGTTCATTTAACTTTTTACAAAATTTGATTAATTTTTTTTTAAAGAATAAATTTTGGTTATTAAATATATTTAAATTGAATATCTTAGGACTTTTTTGGATGATAAGATACATTTAGAATACAAAATATATCAATATCATAAAGAATTGGATCATTGAATTTCGATTAAAAACATATAACAATTAAAAAAATCACATCCATTCATATTTTTTGTTACAACTTAGGCTTAAACTAAAGTTATGTATCTGTACATGTTAAATTCATCTAATTCCCCAAATCAAGGTACATTAAAGTTTTGCAATGTCTATCATCCCTTGTCGGCAGCTATAAGCACACTTGACTTGTTTATATTGTCAATTCTCATTTGATTTCTTATATTTTTCATGATCTTTACACACAAAATTGTCTCAGGCCATCTGAAGTACAACTAAACATGATGGAGGTGCTATGTGGCCCATTAATGGTGTCGCCATTTGGTTATTGCAGTAAGAAAACGACAAATATTGTCTCCTTGAATACGTGAGAGAAAATGACAAGAAATAACTAGCATGCTGGCTAGAAATTAATACACCCTAGCATACATATGCTAATGGTTTACTATGTGGGATGTGACAGCTCTCTGAAGGACATAGAAAACCCCTCTGGAAAGTAGGAGATGATGGGAAACCCCTCTGACTGATGCAAAATGCCATCAATGGTCAAAGTAATAAGAATTTTACTAAACCATCTTTCCATTCAAAAGTCCCACTAGATGATTGTAAACTTGCTCACAAATACCAATCCACCCACATTCAAGCCGACATCATTACTTTTTCCCCCATTTGAGGCTCCAACAAAGTTTCCCACCCACATTCAAGGCTCTAAAAGACCCATATTCAAACCTCCAACATTTGTTTCTAGGTGTACTCTCGCACTCCATATCAAGCGAATCTTGCATGTTGATTCTCTATCAAATTTGGCTCCTCTTTGAGTCCCACAATAGATCCCCAACCCCCTGGGGGCTAGAATCCCTTCCTTTAAGCTCACTCTCCTAATATTCTACCACAGTCCCATTATGATTAAGGTTTCTTATAGGATAGGTACAATGCTAGCCCCTGAACCCCCACTCACGATATTAAATCAACTCCACTTCCACATTTTCAGTGATGATTCTGATTCCAAGAAAATGTGCAAATAATTTTGTAGTGGGACAACAACTAGGTGTGATAACATTCACACATTTCTAAAACAACCAATAGCTCTATATTAGTTTTCTCTTATGATTAATCTAAAATTTTCTATAGTCCCGTTATGACTTGGTTTTAGATATGTGAAATTTTTGGTACAAACTAAAAAACACCTGCATATGGCATGTAAATATTTGTGTAATTTCACAGGCCTGAATAGGGTGATGGCATTGACAGTTAGATAACTAATCTAAAAATAAAGTCACAAGAAAATATACATGTTAGCATCTAAAACCCAAGAGATTGTGTGTAGTTTCTTTCCACATAATTGTTGTATAACTTATGAGAATAAGAACCTCCACCTTAGAACTCACTAAATCTCTGTGAGTAAAAAATTTCTTATTGGCCTTGACATAGGACATAATTTAATGTTTGGCCCTAGTAAACTTGAAATATTGAAATAAGGTATTTTAGGAAATAGAGCAAGGATGATGAGGAGAGTATTACACCACTTCCACTGATCCATTACTTGAGGTATGACTAGAAAAATTGTGCAAAGACACTAGATTTGTTTTTTTTATCTTAGGGATGAGTTTTGTGGGATATGATTAACTTGTGAAAATATACATGAAACGTAACTGGAGAAAGAAAAAATAATTTTCCCCATTGATAAAATTATTTAGGGAAACATAATAAGACTAAGCATATTGTAACCAAAATATTCACCCTTACAAAGAAATAACCTAAATATTTCAGCAGACATGCAAAGTCTTATTCCATGCTAAGATTTCTTAGAGTATCAGTTCAATTAAAATTCCTTTAATCAGAGGGTTAAATAATAAAGTTTGAGTTGAATATCTCTTTCAGTTTTAGAGAGAGAGAAAATATTCTAATAATTGTTATAAATGATGAATAGGAAAATAAGGATAACATTCAAATATATATCTAGACAAAACCAACATGCAATACTCTATGATGGTTGATCCTTGTAATAATATAAATCTCAAACATGAAATTCCATAAAAAATTGTATTCCTCCTTTCAATTATTTCCTAGGACATGTTATTGTTTTATGAAGAGACACTTAGGTACAAATGTATGGCATTTTCATTGGTTAGATTCTTAATTGAAAGGATGTTGTAGCCATCGAGAGAATGTAAGAGGAATGAATGTGGTGGGATCCTAAGAGATATCATCGATAATATTAAATAACATATAATATTTAAATAAAATTATTTTCAATTTTATTTGTATAGGGATTTGAAGAATGAATAAGTGGGATATGATTAATGATTTGGAGGTTGAGGACCTAGAAGATATGACAAAGTTTTCAGTGAAATTTTTGACATGGAAAGAAATAAAGGGATACCAATTCACAATTATTCCATATTATCAACTCAAGGATTTTATAAGTGGAGAGAAATTGATGGAAAGTGCACCTACTCAATTTGTTGGTAAAACTCGATGAAGTAAAAATGTGAAGGATACAATAAGACAATGTTTGGGACATATTTAAAATATATTAAGCTCTCTCTCTCTCTCTCTCTCTCTCTCTCTCTCTATCTATATATATATATATATATATATATATATATATATAATATAATATATAATATAATATATATATAATGTTGGTTTGAATAAATACATGTATACATATTTTATTTTATTTGTATTTATGAATACATATATAAATATTTTATTTTATTTTTTGAAATTATTGATATAGATATTGGTGTGCCTATGGGTTGAATCATCTACAAGCCAGTAATGTGGATGAACTTGAATCTACAAATAAAAAACATGTTCGACGTCAAAGAATTAAAGTTAGTTGGTAATGTCACTTCGTTATGTGATGACTTGCTCTTAGACCAAATTATGTTGTTCTAATATATACAACATGCATCCATATTGATGACCAAAATGTTGTTTGCCATGGAAATGATGCAATCGAAATGCTTCACAAATTCAATTATGTGTCGCATTTAACAAATGATATACGAACCAATGTCCAAGATTTGATTCATAATGTTTCTATTTCTATGATAATATGGGACAAAATTATCTTTGATATAAAGTATGGATCTTGTGACTTGTTTGCAGGGACACCTTGGGATGATTTTATGGAAATACAATATGTGTTTAAAATCTACAATAATATAAAAATTCTAGAGTATGTGAAGGATGAAAGTGATCCAAGGAGTGTGGATTGTTGGGTTAGTGAGCACTCATAGAGCTTTTTATTATATCAACAACAAGATGTTGTTAAAAGCATCCATTTAATTGTAGGCAAACAAACAAAGTGGATGCCTTCAATGATGGCTAAGCACTCACACAACAACATTATATCAATGGACTCCACCTTTAGCACTAATATTCCAATACATATTTATTGCAATGTGTTATGGGAATCCCAATATACACCATCATACATAGAGAACTGCCAAACTTTCTTATCCCCTCTCTAGTAAATATTGTTTAACTCACCGCCACCCTACATGTTAGAAGAAGAAATACAAATGGTCCAAATGGTAGGAGTCTGGTTGGAATCCCAATATATACCATCATACATAGAGAACTGCCAAACTTTCTTAGCCCCTCTCTAGTAAATATTGTTTAACTCACCACCACCCTACATGTTAGAAGAAGAAATACAAATGGTCCAAATGGTAGGAGTCTGGTTTATTTCTGGAAGAAATTTATATTCATTTAAATTGGAACATAGTTCTATGAGAACAATTATTACATTTTCGAGTAAATCGATTTTCTTTAGATGAGAATTTTGCATGATTATCTCTGAATAATAAAACTATTTCACTGGTCTTTTGATGTTGATATGATTTGTTTTGTGGTACAAAATCTTTTCCAAAGTGAATATTAGAGGTTATGAATGTTGAAGGATTAACACGAGAAAATATCAAGCAATAACTAACCTACTAGCTGGAAATTATTACCCCTTGACCATACATATGCCCATGGTTTACCATGTGGGACGTGACAAATCTTCAAAAGACATGAGAAACCCCTCCAACAACCAGTAGTTGATGACCTTGGGAGTTGATAGGGAACCCTTCCGACTGATGTGACATGAAATAAATGGTTGAAGCAACAAGCATTTCACTAAACCAACTTGTTGTTAAAAGAACCCACTATATGATCACAAACCCAGCTGTGGAGACCAACTCGATTGCATTTGAGGCTCCAATAGACCCACATTCGAATCTCCATAATTTTTTTCACCTGCGTTCGAGGCTCTAGCAAACCCACCCACTTGCATTTGAGGCTCCATCAGACCCAAATTTGAACCTTCAACATTTTTTCGAGGTACACTCTTGTTCTCCATATATAGAGAAGCTTTCATATTAATTCTTTACCAAATTTGGCTCCTCTTCGGGGTCCAAAATATATCTCTAAGACCTCGTGAGCTAGAATCCATTCCTGTAAGCTCCCTATCCCAATATTCTGCTAGGGTCCCATTATGATTAAGGGTTTCTCTAGGATAGGGACAACTTTAGCCCCTGAAACCCCATTCATGATATTAAATCAACTACACCTCCACATTTTTAGTGAACATTCTGATTCCAAGCATCTCTGCATATAATTTTGCAGTGGGAAAATAGTTAGGTGTCATAACATTCACAAAAATAACAAAAAACTAATAGCTAGATAGACAATTCCCCTTATGATTAATCTAAAATATCCTATATTCCCCTTATGACTCGGTTTTAGATATGTCATTTTTTTCGTAGAAACTCTTCTACACCTATAGATGGCTTGCAACATTTTATTGCATCAATCCTTGATTGTTCATAAGCTTCAATATTCACTCTAGAAAAACTTCTATACTACAAAGGAAATGAAATCAACATCAAAAGACCAGTGAAATAATACTACTATTTAGAGATCATGCAAAATTATCATCTAAAAAAAATGTATTTACCTATAAATGTCATAATTGTTTGCATAGAACTAGGTTCCAATTTAAATGAATAGAAATTGCTTCTATAAATAAACCTGTCTCCTACCTTTTGGACCATTTTTATTTCTTTTTATAACATGTAGGATGGTGACGAGTTAAACAATATTTCCTTGAGAGGGACCAAGAAAGTGTAACGGTTCTTTGTGTAAGATTGCATATATTGGGATCACTATAACACGTTGTAATAGATATGTATTGGAATATCTCATACACTCCACTATCAAATCATAGTGTGGGGATGCATGAATTACATTAATGGAGTCCATCATATATGGGGCCATATAGAACTATGGTTGTTGCTTACTTTTGGATTTTAAGTTTCTTTGATATTATCTTCTAGGGAAGCTGAAATTATCTCTACCCAATTGAATTTTTTCTTATGGCTATTGTGGGATACATGATAGGAACCCATTCCTCATTGAGGGTTTTTGCATTTCATCTATCACATATCCTACAAATTATTGTAGCTATCAGTTGATATGGAGTCCTCAATAGGATAGTGGGGTACTCCTTTGGTCTAGACCTAAAACCCCTTAGATTTTCCCACCAACTTCTCATGATTTTTCTGGACATAGTGTTGAAGGCCTGGAGCCACTTCTAACTAAGTAATATCTCTTCTAATGGGATCCCTTAATATGTATTAATATTTATGTCTTTGGAGTAGGTGAAGGGCTTGAATTTGGTATCTTTTATCATGAGATCCTTTATGTCGGTATTCTTGATGATCCATTATATAACCTAGACACATGGGAAGATTGGAGGGAGGGATACAACTTTTTGAATCCATGTCCTTTTAATGAATTTGTACACTTAATAATTTATTCCCCCTTCTTGTAATTGTTCCCTCTAAAATAATCTATACACTTCTAACCAAGAATAAGTTGTCTTTTGATCAATCAAACATGTGGTATCAATGAACAGTGGGCCACGAAATCTTGTGGAAGGCTCATTGTCAGAGATTTCAATGATAGAGGATTTTCCATCCCTTTTGCATCATGTAGACATGGATTTTCTACATGAAACATTGAAACAATGAAACACCTTATATCTATTAGAAAATAAACAAAAATTCTATTTAATCCTTGTGAGTTTCCTTGGAGTTGTTGGGATTGATTTGTTGCTTCCTCTATTATTTTGAGCTTGGGACCCATAACGGGTGGTATCCTAATAGGTTAGTGAGCATTTTTCTCAGGAATGAAATGATTACCTACCATTGGGAACTATCATTCATTGCAATGTCATAACTCAAATATTGATATCTCATATTTCTAAGAGAGTTAGCATCAGAAACCATATCCTTGAGTAATGTGGAATAAACAAAGATACATAAGGGTTTTTCAAGGCAAGAATTTATTTTTTGTGAAACAAAGTAGTTTTTGGGAGAAAAGGCATTATCGTGTGACAATTGTGTTTTTCCATGGGAAGAGGAGGGTGAAGCAGACTTAGTCACAACAAGCCTTACCTCAAGTGTTGAACATAGGAAATGGTTATGTAGGGGGTAAAGGCCCATATTGGTTGTAAAGGGATGGATAGTAGGAAGAAGAATTGGTGAGCTTGGCAAAGCCAAGAGTCATGGGCCTCAATGAGTGATGGTATTGAAAGGGAATGGTTTTAAATTAAGAAGAAATGAGGGATGAGGGGAGAAACTATGGTGATATCCTATCTTGAAAGATAACTATGACATATCGTGAGGAGCAATGTGGTGAGGATTACCTCAGCAGGGCAATAACATAGTTGTTTTGTCATGAGGAACTAATGGTTGACTATATATGACTTGCATGAGACCAATGTTGACTATAGGTCCCTCATTAAGGTTCTCTTGATGCCATGATCAGTGGGAATGGTTTCTGGGACAATAATACAACTGATTTATAGTGTGACTACTATCACTTGAATGACCTGCTTGTCGAAACAAATCATTCTATAGAGTGGTGATATGATAGGAACGAAACATAAAATTCTCATGTCAGAATTTGAATCTCCAAAATTGAAAACTACGGGAAATACAAAATTGGCTTGACTAATTCCTAGTTGAGACATTATCACCATCTTAAATAATGTAGCACAAACACTGAATTTTTCAACATGAATAAACCTCTTACTTCGATTACAATACTTCTTATTATTCACCTAAGTCCTCAAATTAAATACAACTAAATTAAGATAACTTGGAGTGATACATCAATTCACTGAGGCCCAATAAAGAAATACATCAATTTTAAATCCATGTTGATATCTCCCCATGGTGTGTTCGATGTTGGCAAGATCTTTTAGAGTTCAAAATTCTAGCTTTTCCACTTTGCATGATGGAAGATTATGCAACTTCCAACCTTTTTGTTTGCATTATTGGAAATCCTTGGTCAATAATAAGCCTCTCAAACCAAACCTTGTTTCTTATCTATTTTGAAATGACCACTAAAGCCACCATTGTGTATCTCCCTTATGAGGTTTTCCTCAATGAGTATATGGGGATGCATGTTAGATTCTTACTCTCTTAGCTCAAACAATATTCTCCAACAATGATGCACTTATTATAGGTCTATATAAAAATAGTGATGGTGCATTCAGTAGATTTTTATAGTGCATCAATGTCAATAATTTTTATTGACTGCACTAATTTCATATTCTAATATGAATCTATTGTGTTTTCATTTTCATTTCTTCTAAGCTTACATAATGGTGGAAAAGTGGACTATGTGCATTGTAGTGTCATGCTGCACAAATCAAGGTCGAGAAAATATGAAATTTGTCCTTCATAATAGGAGAAAAAATCATGTGGTCTATAAAAAGAGTGAAGTGCATGGAAGGACAAAAGATAATGAAGCCTACTATATTCCACTTGTTGAAGGGCTAAAAGAGGCCAAAAAATATGGGGTCAATGACATAAGTGTCTTCACAAACACCGAGTTAATCTATATTCACATGAAATACATCTACCAAGTTCACAAAGAAAATTTGAAACCCTTTATAGAGATGAAAAAATATGGAGTGCTCAATTTCCATCTTTTATGATAGATTACCTTGTGGAAATCCAAAGAATATCCACTGATCTAGTGACTTGAGAAATTTCAAGTGTATATGGAGGTGTTAGAGATGATATAGGATCGTCATCTTTTCCATTGGAAACTATTTATCAACATCAATATAGGTCCCCCACTATGTGAATACGTTCTTGTTACCATTTTTCTTGGGACTCTTATAGCATGGCTATTTTACTAAAGAAGAACATGTTAATGTACTATTTTTCCCTTTTAGTGTGTATGTATTTTTCACTATTGACGAAGCTTTTAATGTACTATATGTAATATCATTCACTTCAAATTTCTATTCATGTTATATGTTTTGATAGCCTTTACCAAATTTGTCATTTATGAATGCAATTAGGGTTTTTATGCTACATGCTCTGCTATGAGGTGAAACTTCCACAAAGGTTTCCATTTCTAACACTTCGTTTGAGTATGATCCAAGGAAATGGTTTCAATAGCCATATTTGTTTGAAATAAGTTTTTTATTTTGTAATGATTTATAGCACCATAACTCTACACAAACCTAACAAGGATCATGAGTTATCACTATAGTTGTAATAAGGCCAGATATAATGGTTAATAAGAAGGAACAAGCGTTCTTCATGAGACTAAAGTTGGCCCTTTACAATAGGAAATATGACATTACATTGGAGACAAACCCACTAGGAACACACTTCTTTACTCTGCCAAAATAAGGTAATTGGAAAAAAGGCATTAATGAGCAACTAGTTTGAGGTTTGTTAGTCATTGTGAGACTTTCCCACAAGATTATGCAATGTACACCAAAAATCAATTCAACAATCATTAGAAATCATATTTTATGTAAGCTTGCTGACCAAAGTTTAAAACAAGCTACACTTAAATCATAGAATGTTCCTTTGGAAAAAAATTGGTATGCCCCTTCTTAAGGTTATTTAAGTCTTCAAAATTTAGGCTTCTAAGATTTCCACAAAAATTTAGATGAACAACTACCTCTTTGAAACCTAAAACAACTAGAAAAGACCAACATTTGAAAGAGATAGGCCAGTCCTTTATCTATCACTTTGTAATAGTATAGATGTATTTAATTTCATAAACACAATTTTATGAGAAAATGCATACACAATGTGTCAAATCGACAACGTAAAGAATCTTCAAATAAAATTATTCCTACTAGAGCCAACATTGACCTATTTCATTTTATTCATACCAGTGTACAACTATAAGGGTTCCACATTGTGCAACTAGATTTTGTTTTTCCTTAATGTTTTTGATATTCCATGCATCGATCAAGTATGATTCCTGAAGGGTGAGTTAATCATGATTTAAAAATTTGAACCCCTGCCAATATTTTTAAAAGGAGTATGATATAGCGAAGAAAATATTTTAAAAATGGGACGTCGCATACTTTAGCAACATGAAACCTTTGATACTTTGTCATCATGAAATAAGTTGGAATTTCATTCTTAGGGTTTACAAAAGAGTCAAGCATGCATGTAGTATACCAACCTTATCTGCAATTTTAATGTTTTGTAGCTCTTTATAAGGATTTCGTGCTCCTATACTTCGCATACCATCCATAAGGTATTGATAAGATGAGTTTGTAAATTGAATTGTGTTATGGGTAGAATCACCATAGGGTCTTGGTTTGAGAACCCCAATAGAGCGGAGGGCATATATCATAAAGAGACATGCAATCAGGAAGTCCTAATACTTAAGCTACTGAAGTAGGAAGAAGAGGTATTACATGGAGGTCCTATGTTTGAGGCCATTCCTGTAGGATCCAAACCCTCTGCTTCCTCTAATTCAAGCAAAGCATGTACAATAACAGTAATAGAAAGCATGTTCATTATATAGGTGTCAGGTCATATAAAAATGTAAGTAAATAAGCATTAACATAATATTTTATAAGTAAATCATAACATGCATTAATGCATAAAGACCATAAACATCAGGAACAAGACAGTTCCTCTTTATTGATGTAAAATAACGAAAATACAGAAGGAATATAACTTCATTCATCCACTGACTGCAAGAGAAACCATTCACCAGATTTGTGTTACTTAGGCCTCAACAATCCTCCTCCATAGGTATACACAAAGATTTCATAAAGGGATGAAGGACATTTCAAGAAGGAAATAGAGGTTTTCTATGAGTTGGGAGTGTAGAAGGCACATGGATTTCTTCAGACTTGATCAGGGATGTAATCAACTATAATATCAATATCTAATATTTTATCTTGCCTTAGGCCCTCCCATGGAGGCTTATTTACACTTATCCCAATTTGTTTTTTCAGTTGAGAAACAGTTGGGCCATGGGCTATAGTAGGTGAGTAATAGGTAAAACCCATAAACTTCACCTGAATTTAAGGAGATTATATATTTTTTAATGTTTTAACACATATACGTGGGTTGGGTATCAACTAACCTGTGTGTAAATTCCTTTTATATAGGGAAGAATAATGTATGGGATTTAAAACATTGTTTTCTAGAATCTGGACAAACTCTGGAAGAAAAGGGTTTCCATAAGCTATAACACAGAGCATAAAATCTACCAAGGGTGGTAAATGGTGCTATAAAAGATCCGCCCTAATATATGAGGTTAGAAGGGGTACATGATGGCCGAAATATATTAAGTGTATAGAAGGAATCATGCCAAGACTTGAGAGGAGTTCACTAGATTTTAGCCCGCCAAGCCAATGGAAGAGATAAAAAAGAAAGTTGTTGTCCGAGGCGGACATACCCATGCTCAAATATAATAAAGAATGTCTGCATACCAAATACAAAAGAGGATCCAATATGTATACAAGTATAAAAGGAATGAAAATACATAGCGGAGCATCCGATCATATCCATAGAAGTACATGTCACAATATCACATATAAAGAACTGATCAATGAAGATGAAGTAGAAAGCTGATCAATGAATTCATAAATCTGATCCAAAAAGTACCAAGTCAAATAGTGGAACAAATAGTATTGAACGCAACTTTGGTGCCAACATATAGGATGTCATTGGAATGAACTACAACATATAAGGTAGATGGTTTCATTGGAAAACACATGAGGGACTAGCAAGTGAACGAACAAATGCCGATGCAAACCAGAGGTCTTCACTGACCGTTGTGGTGCATTTCTACACAATGGAAATGAATTATCTGAAGTCGACCATGTGAGAAATTATTTGATTACTGGTCATTGATGTATATCATTAACAAACATAAGACTACTCATCGATAATGATGATGAAAGCCAAGGTACCCAGTACAATTTAACAAGTGTGAATAAATGAGCTGAAGTCAAAGACTTGGAAGAATCTATTAATTAGGAGACATGATGGTTTCCCACTGTCGATAGAAAAGGAGTCTGGCACTGATGACTGCGAACCCTAAGGTATTGCCAAATGAACTGAGAAATCAGTTGAAGTCATTGGGAAAAGATATGCTAGAAGGAAGTAATTAAGGTATCCTTCATCAATCTAGCACAAGAGTAACCCGTAGGCCAATAATGTGGAAGGAATCAAACGAAGAAATATGTAGTAACCAAACTAAAGCACGTTTCTGAGGTACACAAGATGTAGCTAGTACACGATAGAAACCCTCTAAACCAACCAATAATGAAAGCTAACACAGAGGTAAGGAATCCACCAATAGAGTCAAATGGAAACCAAGGTACTCCATGAATCCCAATGTGTGATAATGAAAGATGGCGTCGAACACAAGGGAAACCACTCAGTCAAAGACCCGTGATATTGATCAATGCTGAGCCCAAGGTGACCTATCAATCATGAAAATAGGGCTAGGGTCTAGATCTAGGTCTATTCTTAGAGAAATTTTTCATAGTCGATAAGAGTAAGACCTGCTAGATAGAAGTCAATGGGGAATTCCTCAAAGCAACACAAGTAAAGGACAAAATAGCTGATGTGATGGTGAACATGACTTTGATAACCAGGGATTGTCGACTAAAAATAAGTCAAGAGACACCACAGGAAAGGCCAAGTCAGGTTTACTCCCCTTGAACAAAATCACGACTCAAATGTAAAAATATGGCAGCATATGATAACCTTTTATAAGTTTTTCATGCAAGAGGCACAAACAAACCCTCCATATGATTGGAAGAGTTAACCAACTAGAGGAGTACTAACTCAATAACAAGGTTAAGGCTCTCCTAAGTCAAGCTAAAGCCCATCCCAATGGAGGAAAGGCTTAATTTTGAACGCATTGTTCAAGGGCAACACAACTGACTCTAGATGCCATCAATCATGGAAATAATGTCCCGTTCCCGCTCCTTTTGGAATATATTTTCTTTTGTCTTTTTAATATTCAGAAAGCCTGAAAAGGAATAAAAGAATGCCTATGGTAGAGTGGAAAGAGAAAGTGTCCAAATACATATGTGTTAGTTCTTGGGACAGTAACATTCTTATGCTCAATACAAGGTGATGAAACTGGTAAGTGACACTCAAAGGAATGTTCTTTCCATGGGAAAAAGGGTATCAAATTGCAGAGGCTAAGTGATTGCAAGGTTGATTTCAAGAAACAAATGGTCAAAAGGTGGCTTAAACACGAGTCCAAGTGAAGTCAGCTGAAGGACAAAAGATACAAATGGTCAACATGCAATGCAATAGTATAACTCAGCGCAAAGGAGCCTCTAGGGTATAAAGCCAAAAAAATAGCGAAGAAGTAAGAGAATGAATCTTCAATGCACAAGTCATGGCAGGACTAAAGAGGACTCTTGAGCCTACACAATATAGCAACATGGGAAACATATTCTAGTGAGGATATAACTAAGATGCCGATGTAAAGTTTGGCTCTACCATCATGTCATGATTTTATAATTCAGTGACTGAAAATGGTTTAATAACCAAGACATGATGGGTTTGACCCTATGGCCAAAAGTATTGCAGTATGGAGGCTAGTATGGAAAATGCAATGAAAAATGATATTCCCTAACCTATATTCTAGTGAAAAATGATACTTGCCATGACGGGTCTATAGTCATGGAATTGAAGTAGTCTCTCAAAATATTTAATGTATCCTAATAAAATGACCCATCCCAACACTCCAAGCCAAAAAGGTCATAAAGTTCATAAAGTTTTAAAAAGAAAAATAAAAGTGATTTTCATATGTCAACTTATATAAAGCATTTTTTATTCACGATTCTTCATTTGTGTTATGAGAAAGTGAGTGAAGGAGATATGGAAAAAAACCCAGGCAAGCTTAATCCATCAAATTCATCCATTCATTCAACTTTCAATCCCCCAGGTAATCTTCTAACTGATATTTTGATTAGTTTTATTGCTTTTTAAATGTTTTTGTCGAAAATTTCACCGTGGGAATTTAGTTGAAAATTATTCTTTGCATACATGTGGGTTGGACATGGCTGCATCACATATATAAAAGACCTACATGCAACTATGTAAATACCAAACTCACGCGTGCCCAATTTTAAAATTTGAAACACGGTTTTTAATGATTTGAAATGCTTTTTTTGCATAATGTCGATTTTGTGGTGATAAAGACAAATAGTGTGATTAGTAATGAAGTGATCAATTATCCAAATGCATTATATTCCTTACGAGGTTGTAGAATATTGAAAATTTTCAAAATGCCAAATATGAAGGCAAATACCAGATTGCTTGAGATGTTGATCCACTACTGGGATCCAGAAGGAGATGCTTTTATTATTGACCAAATTCCTCTGAGGATAGAAATATAGGATATCTATTTCATCGCTGGTCTTTTGCAAAGAGGAGAGAGGGTCAACTCAATAGGAAGAACAAGAGGTAGCCTCAGTGTGGAGGACTACGTAAACATCCACTACCCAGGAAACACCAAGAATATTGGAAGCCAAATTCCAATCAAACATGTAGAGAGCTTAGCCTTGAGAATCCTTCTATTTACCATTGCTAGAGTGAATGCTTCAGCTTCTATACATTAGGCATCAAGTTTCAATGAGTTTAGCAGTGGAGTGTCTCATGATAATTTTTGCTTGGTGCATGCCCCTCAGCCAATTTGAAAAAACAACTTACATATATACGAAAGGGTCAGATAAATAACTTTGTATATGGAACCATCTTGTGCTCATTTTTCTTTGATAGAGTACTAGGGCTTCAACCCAAGGTATTATCCACCATCAGCAGCCCAAGGAATCCATGAATGGGTATATGGGATGATATAATGAAGAGACTAGGGGGTGGTGAGGTCCCTAAAACCACTTTTGATGATGAGTTCTTCTCTTGGTGGGAACAAAAATTCATAGTAGTCGAGGACTACCCCTATGCTGCCATGGACTTCAAAGGAGATCCAGAACTGGTGTTGCTAGCGGATGTCGCATGGGGAGGCATAGGTACAAATGTTTTTAATTTATTAGTTTTTAAGATTTTTATGAATTTTAAGTATAAATGAGCTGAAAATATCTTTGATTAGACAAATACTTAGAATTTTTTTTTAATCATGACACAGATGTTGGACCAGTAGGACCTGAGGGTCTACCTCGACACAGGCATCATGGAAGAGACATAGAAGGAGCCACAATAGAGACTGAGAGGACCCTCCATCATGTCTAGAGAAACTTGGTGAGGTTGACTTACCAGGTACCTATGGTGGCTATAGAATACCTTCCAGAGGAGATGAAAATACGGGTGGTAGGGGTGCCACACGATTGTGTGAGGCTATTCTAACGGGTGGAAAATACCGTTGTTTTCTTCTGTGCTGCTCACCCTGAGCAAGACCCATAGATGGATGACCATATCCTTTTTATTAGACATGATTATGGGGTCAAGCCCAAATTTTATAGGACATTTTTGTCCCAATCTTGCATATTAATTTTTTAATATAAAATTGTATCTATACACTGACAGTTTACCATGATGTTCATATATATACAGATGACTCTTCGATTAGTTTTTATTTTTAATGTGATGAATGATTTATGTGCCAATCAAATGCTTGATTAGCAATAGAATTTGCAAATGAATTTTGTGATCATGGAATATGAATAAATGTGATATAAATAAATGATATTTGTAATAAACACACTCTTTTAAATTGGTGATATAAATAAGGATCTCTTACACAATATATATTACTTAATTGATATACCACTAGTTATGAATCCAAGTAAACTACTAATGAATCAATACCAAGAGATATTGCCTCAGATAGTAAACTAATGACAACAGTATATTCGAAAACATTATTTGAAGTAGGACTGATACATATGCCTCTTGAAACCAACAATTGGCGAAGTGGATAATAAATCACCCAAGCCATGGAAGCAAGGTTCTGAGTGTGTCTACTAGCACCAACGATGAATCCTAGATATATCAAAATGTCCATCAATACCTGCCAAAGTAGATAAAAAATATTGACATCACTATGAAACCGATAGATAGATATGCACAAATATACAATATTTACAAACAAGCAAATGATAGGAAGAAGCCTAAGAAAAATATTTTTTAATATAGAGCTATTTCCGGGCTTCGACAACTCGTTTCCCTCAAAACAAATCAACTCATAAGCTCCCTTTTTCAAAACCTTTTTGACAATGAAGGGACCGTACCACATATATTTAAACTTTCCTACCCCCAAGGTATATTTTTCTTGGTCATAGACTAGGACAAGGTCACCTTCAAAGAAAACCCTAGGATGGACAACCTTATCATCTTGATTTTTTACTCTCTTTTCATGAGCTTTGTTGATTATGGTTGCATCTCGATGCTGCTCATCGAGATGTTCCAAATGAACAAGGTGTTCTTTGATGCTAGAAGTGTCTGGAAGAAGTTAAAAAGCTAATTTAAGGGAAAAAATTTCACATTCCACAGGAAAAAATGATTCCGACACATAAACTAGTTGAAAATGAGTAAAACGAGTAGCAGTCTTGATTGACATTCAATATGCCCAAAGTGTTGGATATAACATAATGTGCCAATTGGATTGAGCTTTGTTAATCATCCTTTGCATGATGATTTGTAGAGATTTATTCACTGCTTCAACCTTCCCATTGGCTTGAGGATAATAAGGAGATGAATGCTCCTACCAGAAACCCAAATTAAGAGCCAATTCAGACATCATCTGATTCTGGAAATGACTGCCATGGTCAGTGACAATATCATTAGGAATACCAAACAAGGAAATGACTTGATTGAAGAGAAATAGGGTTGTTGTTTCACCATAATTCTTGAAAGTAGGCATGGCCTTGACCCACTTAGTAAAGTAGTCGAAAACTACGATAATATACTTGTGATTTCCCACTGAAGATGGATTGCAAATAGTGAAATCAATACCCCACTTTGTGAATGGACCAATGGTGATAACAAGGAAGAGTGGAGCTGGCTACACACACGTTTTCCAAGTATAAATTTGAAAAGGGTGGCATCTTTTGATCGCTTCAATACAATCCTTGAAGATCAAAGGCCAAAAGTAGCCTACACGCAAAACATTTTGGGTTGTTGCAAGCCCAGATAGATGACCATCACAAGCTCCACTATGGAAATCATTCAACATAGAATGAGCTACATCTAAGGTTAAAAAACATATAAGTATTTAATCAACTCCGAGACAATATAAAGTGTCACCTATAATAATTAGCTTTTAGCCAGGTGATGTAACTTTCTACATTCATCATTTGAAAAAGTGAGCAAAAACTTCAAAGCCTAGAGATATATAATGATATCTCCATACCAAGGATCTTGCAAGGAAATAAGGAAAATATGTTCACCATGAAAGATTCATCATAAAATATTTCTTCCTCAGAAGGAAACTATGCAATCAATTCTACAAATACTAAGGATTTGTTAGACTTAGCTGACTTGAATTCGAGATCAAACCCTTGTAAAATGGCAATCCATCTATTGTATTTGCCCCCAATCACTCGCCCACTGAGAACAAATTGAAATTATTGATGAATACTAAGACGAAATTTATTTGAAGCAGAATATAATGTCTAAGTCACCAAATAGTGTGGACAGATACCAAACCTAAGTTCTTAATGGGAGAATAGCACAGTCCAGGGCCCACTAAGTCTCGACTCAGATAATAGATTATGTGATCACTTAAAGCATCATCTTCCTAAACCAGAACGATACCAATAGTTGATTCTGTTGTAGCGAGATATAAAAGGAAGTCTCTATTATAATCAAGTGGACTCAACAAAGGATCAGAGGTTAATTATTTTTTCAAAGCATCAAATAAGCTTTGCGTGAAGTCATCCCATAGAAATGGGACCCCTTTCATAAGAAATCTCATAAATCCTTTAGTAATCTCCACATAATTAGCTATAAATATCCTTAAGAAATTGGCTTTTCCTTGAAGATTCTGAAGTTGACGAATGGAGGACGAGGGAGGCAACTAAAGCATTTCCTCAAACTTGAAGGGATCTACACGAATCCATTCAGTAGAAACAATGAATCCCAACAACCGATCGAACGTGACAATGAAAACACACTTATTTAGATTCAATTGGATTTTATAGAAATGACATCAATCAAGAATCAATCGAAGATGTTTGGGATGATCTATTCTCTTTCGAGAACGAGCAGCTAAATCATCTAAGTAAGTTTCGATAACATGTTTGATATTGTCAAAATCATATGAGACGGCTCGCAAGAAGGTAACTCCAACATTTTTAAGGCTAAAAGGTATCTTCTTATATGAAAATGTACCCTATGGGAAAATAAAAGTTATCTTATGTTGAACTTCTCGACAAAGAGTGATTGATTATAACCGGAAAATCCATCCATAAAAGAGAAAATTTCATTACCCGCACATTCATCGATAATTTGATCAATAAATGGCATGGGGTAATTATATTTAGGAAAAGCCTTATTCAATTCCCTAAAGTCAATTCATACACAGATCATTCCTTGGTTCTTTTCAATAGGAATTGGATTTGAGACCCACTCAGTTAAAGGAACAGGGTATATGAAACCTGCCTTAAGAAACTTTTCAACCTCAGCTTTGGTAGCTTTTTCTTTTCTAGCGTTTACTCGTTGAAGCTTCTAGCAAACAGGTTTTGCATTTTCATATGTCTTGATCTCATGATGGACTATAGATGGATCTATCCTAGGAATTTTCTCATAAGACCAAGCGAACACATCTTGAAACTCTTTAAAGAAATCGGTATTAGTTTGAATTTCTTTAGGGGAACAATCAACTCCAATGAAGACATTTTCGATAACGTTGGGATTTCTAGAGATGTTCACTGGAATAGTTTGTGAAATGACTTACATGTTACCTTCGACTGAAAATTTTGCTGGAGCCAAAGGATTTAAAACTACGTGAACATCACTAGTAGATGAAGGACTAGACAAGATTGATTCCACTTGTCGCAAATTAGGGAGGAAATATGACCGATGATGCAAATCATCCGAAGATCTCTCAACACCCGTCATTGCTTATATAATTTCTTCTTTAGATGGAAAAATAGTATCTAGGCAATCCATAGTGGAAGTTGAATCTAAAGTCTGGGTTGGAGCCACATCCGCATCCAGCTCCTCTGGTGAAGAAAGAGTAGGATCGAAGTTTGTAGTGTTAACTATCGATTAATAAGAAATTTTAGCTACATACATAGGGAATTCCATTTCAACCACTTTACCCCATCTAATGTGGTGGCAGAAATGGGTAAGGACCAAGGATCCAAAAAATAATGAGTTCTAAAGAACTATCTTTGAGAAGGTGCCTTGGAAGATGAAATAGCATTAATTCTAGCAATAGGAGTAGGGAAACCAAAGGTACCCATTAAGGAAGAGTACATTCTAACTCCTAGATTCTCAATAGGCTGCTTAGGATTGTTCACTAAGGGAACAAAAAATTTAGAATACACATTGGATTCAGCTGGAGAATATTCCATCGAATCAGCCATTATAATTCTCCCTTCATGAGGAAAACACGGGATGCAAAATGATGATGATATAATATAATCCATCTCATAAATCCAATTTCTTCCCAAAAGGAGATTGTAATCCAAATTTTCATTAGGTATTTCTACTTCAATATTTACAACCTTTCCCCCAACACCGACGAGAAAGGCTGGAAAGATCCCACGTGGCCTATGAGAATGACCATCAAATGCTGTTAAGAGAGTAGGTGACGGAACAACATGAGGTGATCCAATAGCCTTCCCACATGATATGGACATTACACATGTGGGAGCTCCCTCATCGACTATGGTTCGAAAGATATTGGTATATCGGTATGTAGACTTGATTTGAAAAGCCATATGATGTGGAAGTCTCTTTTTGATATTCAATATGTCAAAAGTAAGAACAAGAGATTTTTTTGGATGAGCTACTTCGATCGCATTGAGTAATGCACTCCTTTGTTCTGGGCATGACTGGAGTACCTATAATGCTGACATGGCCCAAGGAATCTGAGCTAGATCTTCTACAATAGAGTAGTTTTTAGCTGCATTGGCATCGGGATTAATTGTCGAACATTTGGCAGAGCCTTTTGGCATCCAAGTTATAGACTCAACTATGAGTCGCTCGATATGGAGTGGCTCTAAAACATCAGGAGTAGTGTTAGTGTTAAACAATTCTAGTTTGCCATAATCATGTGATCGTGAAGGAACATCAATATGTGAAATCATCATATAAATGTTTGATGGATTTTCCCCTTCTTGGTTTCCCCCTATGTGGGTACTAGTAGTACCATTTGTGCTAACAAACAACTAATTCCATTAGGGAAAAGGGTTAGTTAGCATAGCTTGGGAGCTAGAAGACCCTTGATAAACAAACAAGCGCTGAGTGTCCTAAATCTATGGGCAAAGATGAGTCAAATAGTCAACATTGTATAACTTGCATGTAGACTTTTATTTCTTCTTGGAGTCTTTTTTACCCCCCCCCCCAGCATCACTGTCAGGCTTATTTGCATTATGCTTCCCATCCTGATTCCTTTTCCTACCACGTTTTCTTCTTACCATCAGATTTTTGGTTTCCTTTTGGGTTAGAAGTTTGAACGACATTGATAGATGAAGGTTGAGAAGGCATGGGCACTGATGGTGATGCTTGAATAGAAGAAGCAGTTTGCAAATACAACTACTGCAATTGATTTAGCAGGTTAGTCGTTCTATTATCAATTGATCCGACTAGCTTGTCAATATGGGGACATGTCTTCGACTTGGCTAGATCAACCTTAGATCTAGGAGCATCAGGTAAAATTTTCTGAAGAATCCCAGATTGGGAATATATGATTTCTATCTATTGGGCTCTAAAAATAGCCTGTTCTTCGTTGAATACATCAGAGAGTGATACATCCTTAGATATTTTAGGTTCTAAAACTTTTAGAAACCATTCAAGAAGGAATTCTTGTGGAATATCGACTTTAATAAGCCTCTTCCTTATCCTCCATTCTTGGATATGATAAAAAATGTGGGTTTCCTAGTCTTGGTGGGATTTAGCTAAGAGGTCAGTTCCAACATCAAAACGAATGAGAAACTGAAAATTGTTTAAAGATATGGTAGCCAAGTCACCAAAAAAAGAAAAGGTGACCCTCGGGAGTTGAATATACCATTTAGCTACATTCCTAGTTAGGCTGCATTGAAATAATCTCAACTTGATTGAATCGTCTATCAGGGAGTTCGACAAACACCATAAATGGAAGGTGGTTATATGGTCAGCTGGATCTTCACCTGTCTTCCCTTCGAATTTGGGTATATCTGCTGGAAGTTTAGTTGGGACCATATGCCAATCCAGGTTGTATTAGATAGGATCGTTAGTCAACTTTGATAGATTTGACATGTTTAAAGTTGTCAGGAAAGGTAAGCACGAAGGACCTTGAGGATTCCACCCATTTTGGGCATAATTTCCAACGTTTTGAAAAGAATATCCTGGATTTGTGAAGGCACCTAGTTGCTTGAAATAATTCGTAGAAATGACTCAGCCATAAGGAAAACCTTGTGGCCCAGAAAAATTCAGAGTTTGTCCGACTCCTGCCGAAAAATTGACATATCTAGTGAAATTCCACCCTAGAGAGGTATAGAATGGAGCAGAGAGTCCTTTGTAAGGGTTCCATGCATTAGCAAAGGGAGAAAAAATTTGTAATTAACTCACGGAGGAGTATGACATATTCCCCTGTTGGACAAAAGAGAATTGAATCCCAACTCCTAAGCTGCTAACAACTAGGTTAGTCCATCCTTGGCAAGCATTATAACTTTGAAACATAGAGGGAAAATGTAACAATCATAGAGACATGTTAGAATGTGGTATATGACCACTCCAAAAAGAAAAACCATGGAAAGAAGCTGAGCCACTTTCCGTGGAGGTCATAGATGTGGAAGCAACGGATGGAAAATGTAACAGAACCAAAGGAATTGTGCTGGTAGGCATTCCAAAGGGGAAAGACCCAGTGTTGGAGGCAAAATCTTGGGTACCCTCACTCAAATATGGAGTCGAGGTAGAGCCAAAAATTGCAGTGATAGGAGTGATTGAAGGTATGGAAATTCCTTGTACTGATAAAGGATTTTGTACACTAGTAGCACTCATAGATGAAAAAATTCTCCTAGCAGTGGCCATCGAAGGAAAAGATCGATATAGACCACAACTCGAAAGCTTATGGGTCGAAGTCCCAACATATAATAGAATGTCTAGATAATTGGGAGGGAGAGGACAAGGAGTCAAAGGAGACATAGGGAGTTCTTCAACCTCTATAACATCTTCTGATTGGAAGAGGACTCTATAAGGGAATGGAGTGTTTCTCTCCAAATTGATGGGCCTCTAAATTAGACATAAATTAATGCCCATGCCTCTAATTTAAAACATAAATTAAGGCCTATGACCATCCTTCGGCACATTAAGCCTCTATTTTTGCATTAGATAATTTATTTTTAACTTCAATATATTCATTAGGAAGGTTTATGAATAATTGAATATTTATGCCTAATATTATTTATTTTTTGTGGAATATTATGAGAATATTGGGCAAATTATGAAGAGTTGGAGGAGAAGATAATTTAGGGAGTTGTTCCCTACTACTAGAGGATCAATAATAAATAATAAGTCAATAAGATATTATGGAATTATGGCACAAATTGTGGAACTCCAATGATTGAGAAAATCTAGGAATGTGTTCCACTATTCAAGGGAGAAGATCCACCAATCCAGGGAGTGGATCCACTAATCTAGGGATTTCAGTGGGGAAAGCTTCCTCCATCCATGGGGAATGATTCTTAATCATTTTGTATAAGTAAAATCATGAATTTTCCTCTAGGGAATGATTGATAAAATCTAGGAATGTGTTCCCTGCCATTTAATGCAAATTCCTACTATTCGAGAATAGATCCACTAATCAAGGGATTTTGGTGGGCAAAGCTTCCTCCATTCTGGGGAATGATTCCTAATCATTTTGTATAAGTACCAAATCAAATTTGCCTCTAGGGAGAGATTTTTTATTACTGTTATTTTGGAGAGAGCTTGTATTCTTGTAGCTCCATTGTATTTACTTACAGGGATGTAATTCTATTGATCAAAATAATGAATATTGGTGTCATGCTCAGCTTCTAAATCTTGTTCTCCTCCATAGGTCTTTGATTGTCCTTGGGCTTGGCCATCTCAGGAACCTCTGAGCCCTTTTGTATCATCTTTTTCCCTTCTTTTCTGTTATCACAAAACCAAACCCTGATAGGATGTTGATCAAGAAGACTTTGAGTAACTATTTCAAACCAATCTTTTGGTTGAGGCTTAGCCTCCTCAACTTGAGAGGGCTCTCTCACTAGGTTAAAGATTTCAATTTAAGGATTAGATGGCTAACTCTATGGAAAAATCAAACTAAAATGTATAAATGGTTGAAATGTCAATCAAAAAACATCCATTAGGCTATGGAGTCAAAATATGTTTTAGTACAATAGCAAGATCAGCTTAACATGGAAGTCAGGGCATAAAGAGTCTTTAATATATCAGTAAAACAGAGACATAGTGCAAGGAACACAGTTTATAAACACATGAAGGAAATTAGAGCATTATCAATGAATTCTAGGTAACATGTGTCTATACCACTTCAAGTAAGTGAATGAAGAAAGCCATGAGAAAATCAAACATTAAAAACCCTCTATGAATCTTGAGTAGTAAAGCCAATATCTCTATATTAACATGAAAACATACAGTCAGCTACAATAACACAGTGTGCTTGTTTCTTTTTAGAAAATTGCCGACCATGAGGCATTCCACCTCTTGTCTTTTATAGAGTTATCATTACAATCTTGGATTCCCTGATCCAACATGAGGGGAGTTCAAATTTCCTAGCTCAACACCTGCTCATACCTAAAACATACTATTAATTACAAGAGACAATTAACTAACAGTCCTAGAGTCTTAATACAATTAGGAGTACAACTCCTTTTATGATAGTAACAATCTAAAATATGAATTAAATTTGATATTTGACAGCTCCTCCTCCTTAACTTTGACCTTGATGATGTCCATAGCCCTCCTACTAGCCTTTAATAACTTCTCCTTCATCTGTCCTGAAAACTAGGAACATGTTTCCTGCAATTATGACTTTAAAGAAAGCCTCGTATCCCCCAACTAGTGACACTTATGAAAAACGTGAAATAGGTTATTGTAGCTAGAGATTTTATGAAAATAAATATCCTTTAGAGTTCCAAAACACTTTTGCATTTGGCCAAAGATAGATCTTTAAAAGGATTGCTACAACCAGAAAACAGAGTTCCTCTTAGCAGTTTCATTATGCAAGTTAAACCATCAGTTTCTCCCACCGCATACTAGATTTGAAGAAACTGAAAGAGGTTTTTGTAGCTCAGTATGTTAGGAATAACAACCTATTTCAATTTTCCAAAATATGCATTCAACTTCTCATGAAACCACTTATAAGTTGACTATTTAAAATAGAAAACAAAGTTTTCTCTGCTGAAAAAGGTTGCTTCAGTCATTTCATAGCACAAAACAGGTTTTTTACATATCTCCTTTATTATTTGAGTTTTTTCCTTACCTAAGTTTTAAAAATTCACAAATGAACTCCTCACATTCCCCAGAAGCATCCTTCTCCAAAAATAGTCCCCTCTTTCCTTTGAAGATTGATTAAAAAAACAAAGTTGCACCTACAGTAGTTTCGTAGCACGCTACGAAACTGCTGTGTAAATCAATTTACACAATTAGTTTTCCAAAAAATTTCCTTCTAATGATTCTTCACAGCTATTTCATTATATAAATATGCCACATAACTTGAAATCACGCAACCTTGAGACATCTTTAAAAAGTAGTGTCTTTGTTTCAACCAAAACTGTATTAGGGTTTCATCACTTACTTCCTTGTTCATTTGTGTTGAGACTGACCTCCAGATTTGCTCAGCTAAATTTCTAGGTCTTCAATTTGTCTTTTCATCATTCTGATATTAGTTCTAAGTCTTCCATTGATCCATCTGACATACCTTGCTTTCTGGCCTTTAGTTTAATAAACCTGCTTGACCTTGTTTTTGCATGGTGACTTGTTACTGGTGATGATATTTCCTTAGCCGTAGGGCTAAGTCCCATTTCAACTCTAAAACTAGACATAAAGATAAATTAAGACCATTCTCTATCTATGTTCTGAAGTTCATGTAAGACCATTAATTTAACTAGGCCATGATGGAACAATGATGTTTCACATGCCTCTTTCTTCAACTATATTTTATTAGACATCTTGCCTAAACTCCGAAACAAAAAGAAAGGTAGATCTAGAGAGATTATCCTAGTGAAATGCAATAGGAGTTTGAAATGATAAGAATGCACCTTGTGATATCTTTCTTTGCAGGTGAAGTAACTTTGTATGCATGAGAGTAGGTTGGCGTATGAATCTTTGACATAACCCCTTGGCACTGCTTTAGTTAAATTTGTCTACAAAATCTGGCTTTAAGAATATCTTGCAGGGTGCCATTTCAAACATGAAATTCTCAAACCACTTTTCCTGACCTATAGGAATTTTTGTGACCAAATATATAACTTCAGGAGAAATTGGCAATTCTAACACTCTGATCTTTGTATGTAAACATGTGAAATTTAGAGAAAACTCCTCGGTGACTTGGTTATATCCTACCTATAGTTTCTCATAGAACCACCAACAACCTACTTTTTTAGAGGCTTCTTCAACTGTTTTATCCTTCGTGAGAGCATCTAAGCCTTCGCGTTTAGTTCTCAAACATTGGCCTGACCTATGACTCTTTCTTTCTAAGGACATTTCTCCTTTGAAATTGCTGTAAATAGAAGACCTGGAAGAATCTACCTTGTTTAATTGAGGAACTGCCTCACTTGAAGCCTACAGAAGAATTCTAGTCTCTGCTCACCTTGGGCTTGTTTACATCGAACTTAAGAATCGCAGCAAGTGTCTCTTGCATCAATATGACCAAGATCAACATGGATATGACCAGGATCAACTAACCCTTTCCTTTTTTTTTTAATTTGAAATGACTGTGGACAAATGATCCCTAATGAACCTAATGATGGATATGAATGGTTGCATGTGAGAGGTAAGGTTCATGGACTAGCATCTAATGATGAAAATCTAAGAGATTCTAGTGGATTTGACAACTAGACGTGATTGAACACGAATCCCCAATTTCGTAGTGCATCCAATGTAAATTCAGGGTTTTGCGCTACGAAGACACCTAACTACGAATCCCTAATTTCGTAGCACAGGTAGTGTAATTTCAGGACTTTGCGCTATGAAAAATCCTAGACAGTTTTGTAGCGCATTCAAATTTTTGAAATGACCAGACACATGAAACTTTAAACATGATATGGGATCCATAAGGGGAAAACATGGTTGTTGAACTTTATTTGATGATGGAAATGAGACTCTAACCCTATGGCTTAGAATCTAGAAACATAAAAATGACGTAACCACTATCTAACATTATGACTTAGGAACAAATGTAAACTATCCAGGTTTTAAAGAATTTTTGGGTGATAACATTTTCATTGCTTATTCACATGCATCTCTAGTTTTTATTTCTTTCTAGTTTTACATTTAGAATTAATGATTTCTTGTTGTACAATTGAGTTAAATGGTTGATGTAAGTCCTTTTGTAGGATCACAAGAAATATTTCATCCTTGGAAAATCTTTGGAAGTTCATAGTAATCATTGAGCTGCTTGGATTAGTTTTCTTATTCCCAAATATAGATTGTTGGACCTCTTTTTAGCAAAGAGTAGTAAATTTCTGCTACATTTTAGAGCATCCTAATGATCTTCGATCAAATTTCTTCCACTTGCATTAGATCACAAAAACATTATAGTTCATAACAAAAATGACCCCATTGCATTTGCACTTGATTTGGTTAGGCATTTCTTAGATTTACTAGCTCACTAGTTCTTAAATTTCTAGATTTTGGACTAGTAATGTTTTTTATTTTTTTTGCATGGGTTAACATAGGTTTTCTTGAGTGATTCCACTTGGAATCAAGACCTAATAAATCCTATTTAATAATAAAAAAATTTCCCATCCAATTTCAATTTGATTTGCTTGGTCATTAGACCCTCACCAATTTCATCATTTCACAAGGAAACTTCTCCAAGTTGTTTTGAGCGAATCCGTCCACCTCCCAGCTTTGGTTTTGAGTTCTGAGTGATTCTAGGAATTTTCCCACCGCATTCCTCCCATGAAACCCATTTCCTAGGCCTACCATAACCTCCAACACCTTAAATTTTTCTCTCAAATGTATCATGTAGGTTCACTATAATTCCTACAGGATCATCTTGTAGGTTTCTAGTACATCCTGTAGGTTTTCCCAAAATTGCATGTTTCGAGGCCAAATTGAGAGAAAACCTCTAGGAAGTGACCAAAAGCATCCCAAGGGTCTAGCATACCATCCAACCATCTCCTAACCCTTCCATCCAACCTCCAACATTCTTAATTTACCTGCCACATCACTAAAAGAAATTAGTTTGCATACTTCATTTTGCATGAAAAGACAAAAAGAAAAAATCATATTCATTTTAGTCCCTTTACTTGCACATTAGTGATGTTTTTATGCTTCTTACTTCCATGCTTATATAGTAGCATTTGTTTCATGATAATTTAGCGTTATTACAAAACATAGTTTCTTGGCAGTTAATTGGGAAATGGTGTGATTTAGCATTGAAGTTCTGTCTCTTTCCTTGTACTTTCTTTCTTGCAATAGGTTATGGTCCCATTTCAAAAATTTAATTTTCTACAATTAGTTTAGGATTTGACTTCAGTACATGCACTCCATTGCATCATTACAACAAAGGAAGGACACATTGTATGCGGCACATATAGTGTCGACACCTCTTAAGTTTGTATGAACCCTAGGTTGATAATTAAAGTCGGTAGCCTTGGGAGTTGTAGCATTCTTGTTGCAATACCTAGGCTCATCACTTTTTGGCATCGTTGCCGGGGAGGTGTCAAAGTATGCATTGTTTTCTTCCCTAGTTGATTCATTTCTTTTTAATTTTTACAGAAACAAAAAAAAAATAATTGCATTAGGCATATTTCATTTCAAAAATAGAAAAGTGCATTGCATTAGTGTTTTCATTTAATCATAACAACAACAAAAAATCTCCAACACCAACCCACCCATCCAATTGATTTCATGGTACAGTAAGAGCCACATCACCAATAACTTTTGCAGGTACAAGAAGAAGATGACAAAGAATGTAGAAGAAATGGATGGAGATGATGACAATGAGGAAGATCATCTCAGATTTCTCATTCAAGATACTGATGGTAGTGTGCACATGAAGAACATCCCTCCATCTTTTATTTCGAAATTTCATGGTCTAAGGTCAAAGGATCTGGAAACCTTTCTCTTTGTATTTGAAATTGTTTGTAGATATTATGGTTACTTATTAGAAACTCAAAAACTGAGATTGTTTCTGGCAAGATTGAAGGATAGAGATCTTAAATGGTTCATGAGTTTAAGAACTAATTCAATAAGATCATGGAATGATATGCAAAAGATATTTATAGAAAAATATAAAGATCATGATCTTAAAGAAGAAATATTTAGAATGAATCAAAGAGAAGATGACAGTCTAGAGGATCTACTAGAGAGGTTCATGAATAATGTTAAGTAGGAAAAACTACATCACTTAGGATCCAACACACTTAAAACCCTCATAGTTAGAACAATTAGGAATGATTGGATTAATCTCCTTAATCTCATGAGTAGAGGTGATGTATATCAATTATCATTTGAGGAAAATTGTGAAACATGGAAACACATATCAAGAGGAAAAGAAAGACTAGGTAAATCAACATGAAGATTGGTAAGTCAAGCTAAACTTGGAAATTTGTTTGATGACTTTAAAAAAGAAATTATTAGTAATCTAACCAAATAAGTAAAATGTTAAGAATACAAAATGAGAAAAAAGAAGATGTTTGTGTTGTCCATGAAGAATAACATGATATTAAATATTGCTCCTCATTACCATGGTTGAAGGAAGTTCACCAGGAGGACAATGGAGCAAGTCAATTGCCAATGCAAAAATGTTATGTAGCTCCAAGAGGACCATGGCAGCCTATTTAGCCTAATATGATGTAAGATCCTAATTTATAATTTCAATCTTATGCATATCCACCTCAAAGTAATTGGAACACACCTTTTCCTTGGCAACATTGGCCATCTCAACCCCAAAAACAATCTTGGCAACAAGGTTGGCAAGGAACTTATGGGAGCCATCCACAATATCCTCAATATATTCCTCAATATTCTCCATACCAAACTCCATCTTGTCCTTACCATTCACCTCCACCACAACCACAACCCCATCCATATCCATCTCAAATATACACTCCCACTCAACTACATGTACCACCATTCCCAAACCCACATATTGAAGTAGCTCAACCCACTTACAATGCTGAGGTACAACGCTTCCAAACATCTCCTCTTGAGATCAATGATATTCACCATAGGTTAGGAAGAGTATTGCAAAAGAAGATATCATATTGGTATCATTAAAGAACCACATCCAAAACTAGAAGATTCAAATAATAAGACCATAGAACCATGGGTTGTGATTGATGAAAATCAGATATCAAATCAGAGATCGAGAGAAGTCCCTCGTGGCTACCATCAAATCCTCCATGTATTCAAGAGAACAATCAACAAAAAGAGGAAGATTTGAAGGTCATTGTAGAAGAAGAAATGAAGAATGATCCAAATCAACAAGTGGACCAGGGGCATCACAACTATATTCAAATATGGTTCAAGACAGTCATTAAGTTGCAACAATACCCTCTTCTTCAATTGTGCTTGATATCATCAAAGTCAAATCATTTGATCTCTCAAATTCAGGTAAATGTCAAAGCATACATCTCAAGCCTACACATCAGCTTTTATGTCATCTTGATGTGCACATGGCTCCATTGGAAGTATTTTTATACTTGAAAGTGATTTTTTTTTTCAATTACGGTAGGGTAGAAAAGAAAAAAGGAAAAATAAGAGAAAATAAAAATAAAAATCGCAGGTGAAAACCTCCTTTGACGTGCTTGAGATTGGCTCATTGATTGAAAACTTCCATGAGGAGGTCAATAGGTTGGGAAAAAAGAAAAAGGAGAGAAAAAAAATATCCTAGGTGAAAACCTCCTTTGAGGCACTTAGATAGACCTACTAGTTGATAACATCATTGAGGCAGTTAGTAGGCCTAGAAGAAAAAAGAGAAAAAATTAAAATAAATCCTTGCTCCATGCATCTCTTTGATAAATGAATGTACTCTCCAACATCTGCAAGCAACAAGAACAAGTTGGTACCAAAAGGAAAATTGGTCAAGCCTAATGAAAATAAGTCAAAATTTGACTTTCTCCTCCTTTGCTCAATTGCTCCAACCAGGCCAAGGCCATGAAAATCCATTACCCTCATCTATTTTCACCATCCACCCATCATTCTCAAGCTTCTACACATTTTCCTCCTTGTCCTAAAAAACTACAGGATGCTCTGTTTTACTACAGGATATAAAAATACATAGAGCATAATTTTGTTTTCGCCATAACTTGACAACCATGCACCCATTTGCCAAGTTGTTTTAGGGGGCAATTCATTTAGATGATGGTAACATTCTGAAGCAATTTTACTAAATTCTAGTGCACGGTTTCCAATAAATAAGCCTCCATAACCTTCAACCATGTTTACATTTTCTCGATATCCTTGCATCCATTTAAAACGTTGTTTCATGGGGAGATGCATATGGATGATGGTAACATGCCTAAGCAATTTCAACAAATTCCAATGCATGGCTTCCAATGAATTGGCCTCCATCACCTTCATCAATGTTTAGTTTTTCTTGAGATCCATAGACAAAAAAATTTCTACAGGAGGTGCATAATGCTGATGGAAACAAGATAAAAAAGTTTCAGTTCAATCCAGTCTACCGGTTGGGAGATATGGAAAAAACAAGTCATTGTCCTATAAATGTACAAGATACAGAACAACACCTACATGATTGGCAGTGAGCAGATTTAAAGGAGATCCAGAGGTCAAAGAAGCTCCTCTAGAGCTTAGTAGTAGCATCAGGATCATCAACGTCACCATCAAACACCTGCACATCAGCATCAACTCAGCAGCAGCATGCATGTCTCTCCAAGAACCATCAGGTAGGCACAGGAATGCAATATTCATGACCTCTTCTCTTGAGCATATTATAGTTAGAAATTTGTTGTCGATGCATGAGAGATGAGGTTTTATAAGCTAAGGATTGGTCAACATTCTCAGCCACCTTCAGCTAGTTAATTTCAACTCACTCCTTCACTCATGCAATGTTGAAAAGTCAAATTATGAAGGGTGATCAGTTCAAGGAATGATGACAACTATTAAAAAAAGATTTTTTTGCAAAGGCCAAGGTCACCACAACACTCCAAGCCCTCCATCCACTTCATATTCACTATCTATTCATCATTCATCCATCCCATTTCATTCTTGAAAAAATGAAACAAGGAGGGCATCCTCTCCATTTTCATGAAATTTCCATTTGCAGGTCAGCAAGAAGGATGGTCAAAGAGCAATGGAGGATCACAAAGAGACCCATGTCACTCATTTTTTTATTTACCACTCATTACCATTCATTCCTCCACCATTTATGTCATTTTTTCCACTCCTTTACTTTAGTTTACAAAGGGATTGTGTTTTCTACAGGATGATCTCATAGGAAATACAGTGACCCAGAAATCCTACAAGAGGTAGTCGTAAGGAAAATAAATGGTGGAACAAGGTAGTAGAATGTTGATAAGGGTGTGGATGACCTTGCCAAATGAAGAAACAATCGAGAACCATCTTGAATAAGGGGAACAAGGAGAACTAATGGTCTCAAGAAACAATGATTTTTCTTTGCACAAATATGTTTTTTAGCTTGTCCTTGCAGAGCTTACAGCCAAGATTCTTAATGCACAATAGAGAGGCCACCGGGGCAATGGATGGGGCACAATGAGCTCAGTAAGTTGCTCAGAGGATGAACAACACTTTCAGCAAGGGGGTATGATGAGACTCTAAATTAGACATAAATTAAGGCCTATGACCATCCTTCGGCACATTAAACCTCTATTTTTGCATTATATAATTTATTTTTAACTTTAATATATTCATTAGAGAGGTTTATGAATAATTGAATATTTGTCCCTGATATTATTTATTTTTTGTGGAATATTATGAGCATATTGGGCGGATTATGAAGAGTAGGAGGAGATAATTTAGGGACTTGTTCCCTACTATTGGGGGATCAATAATAAATAATAAGTCAACAAGATATTATGGAATTATGGAAAAAAATTTGGAACTCCAATGATTGAGAAAATCTAGGAATGTGTTCCCTGCCATTTAATGCAAATTCCTAGTATTGGGGACTAGATCCACTAATCAAGGGATTTTGGTGGGGAAAGCTTCCTCCATTCATGGGAAATAATTCCAAATCATTTTTTATAAATACCAATTCGAATTTTCCTCTAGGAAGAGATTTTTTATTAGTGTTATTGTGGAGAGAGCTTGTATTCTTGCATCTCCATTGTAGTTTCTTGCAGGGATGTAATTCTATTGATGAAAATAATGAATATTGGTGTCATGTTCAGCTTCTAAACCTTGTTCTCCTCCATAGGCCTCTGAGTTTCCTTGGTATTGTCCATCTCAAGAACCTCAGAGCCCTTTTGTATCGTCTTCTATCCTTCTTTTCGTTGCTTATTCACATGCATCTCTAGTTCTTATTTCTTTCTATTTCTACATTTAGAATTAATGATTTCTTGTTGTAGGATTGAGTTAAATGGTTAATCTAGGTTCTCTTATGGGATCACAAGCATTATTTCATCCTTATAAAAGCTTTGGAATTTCATAGTAATCATTGAGCTGGTTGGATTAGCCTTCTTATTCCCAAATATAGATTGTTGGACCTCCTTTTTAGCAAAGAACAATAAATTTATGCTATTTTTTAGAGAATCCTAAAAAGCTTCAATAAAATTGATTCCACTTGCATTATATCACAAAAAGATTCTAGTTCATAAAAAAATTTACCTCATTGCATTTTCACTTGATTTGGTTAGGCATTTCATAGATTTACTAGCTCACTAGTTCTCAAATTTCTAGATTTTCGACTAGTAATGTTTTTTATTTTTTTTTTGCATGGATTAACATAGGTTTTTTTGAGTGATTCGACTTGGAATAGGGACCTAAGACATCCTAATTAATAAAAAAAAAATTGTCCCATCCAATTTGGATTTGATTTGCTTGGTCATTAAACCCTCACCAATTTCATCATTTCACAAGGAAACTTTTCCAAGTTGTTTCAAGTGAATCCATCCATCTCCAGACTTTGGTTTTGACTTCTAAGTGATTCTAGGAATTTTCCCACTCAATTCTACCCATAACACACCTTTACTAGGTCTACGATCACCTCCAAAACCTCATATTTTTCTCTCAGCTGTATCCTGTAGGTTCACTATAATTCCTATAGGTTTCTAGTACATCCTATAGGTTTTCCTGAAATTGCCTGCTTTGAGGCCAAATTGAGAGAAAACCTCTAGGAAGTCACTAAAAGCCATCCGAGGGTCTCCCATACCATCCAACCATCTCCCAACCATTCCATCCAACCTCCAACATCCTTAATTCACCTACCACATCACCAAAATAAATTAGTTTGCATACTTGATTTTAGATGAAAAGACAAAAAGACAGAAACATATTTATTTCAATCCCTTTACTTACACATTAGTGATTTTTTTATGCTTTTTACTTACATACTTAGATAATAGCATTTGTTTCATGATAATTTAGCATTATTACAGAACATAGTTTCTTGGCAGTTAATTAGGAAATGGCGTGATTTAGCATTGAATTTCTGTCTCTTTCCCTGTATTTTCTTTCTTGCAAATGGTTAAGGTTCCATTTTGAACATTTCATTTTTGCAATTAGTTTAGGATTTGACTTCAGTACATGGACTTCATTACATCATGACAACAAAGGAAGGACACATTGTATGCTGCACATATAGTGCCAACACCTCTTAAGTTTGTACAAACCCCGGATTGATAATTAAAGTCTGTATCCTTGGAAGTTGCAGCATTCTTGTTGCAATACCGAGGCTCATCACAAATCTTGACTGACACCGGGTTTATTTTGTGAATCAATATCTTGAACTAGAGGATTAATCTCCATTGTGTCTGCTGCCACTAATTGGAAATCACTGGCATAATTGCTCTTATCCCTTCTAGAAGAAGGCTTAGCACTCGTAGGTGAAGGCCCACGAAGCCTCCTAGACCAATGAACTCATCGATCAACCACTTTTAATTATTTGAAGAGAACTAATTAAATACTCAAAAATTTATAAAGCTAGGCCAGCTAAGAGCAAATATAACTCTCTAACAAAGTTCTAGCAAGATGCAGTCAATCAATCAATTTCCAAGTATTTCTGCTCTGGGTGATGAGGATTGGATAGAAAAATAGGAGAAAATGAAATCAAGGACCTTTTGAAGATAGGCTGGGATAATAATGGTTCAATCCTACTAGCAAAGGTGACAAAAATAGTTACACTGACATCTAGACAAAAGATTTTTTCGGTGCAAGCACCCATGCTTCACAAGGGTACCCTCCAAAAGTACTAACGAATGTGATGCAATGTCTACCTCAGGTGTCACAGGATTCCCCTCTACAATGACCTATGTGGTCCCTAGGAATAGCAACTATGGACATTAGTTCTTATCAAAAGCTGGGTGGAATAGTCTCGGGGCAAGATCCAACAAGTAGGAGAGGGGGTATCTCTCTTCCTTGTCTTCACTCTCCCTCGTGCTTGACTCCCAATCATGAAGCTTTCTCGGTCTTTCTAATGACACTAGATTTCACTCATTAGTCAAAATCTATGTTTAATAGTTTGAGTGGCCTTGGAGAGTTAACTTTCCACTCACCTATTCCAAGGCCCTGAAGAGCTAGACTTGCTGGTGTAATTAATGACAAATAAAAAAAATTCTAGTTCTTTTTAATTAAGCACTTGATTTTAAAGGGTTGTTTTTTAGGTCAAGGGTGAAATGAGAGTGAAACATATGGTGTTTTGATGTAAAATATATCAATAGAAACTAGTTATATGAAATCGTAGCTATTTTTCTTCGATGAAAAGATATTTCTATGAGGGTCAATGAAAAACTTATATAAGCAAAAAAAATCTTTTTTATTTTTTCAGAAACACGCTCGACACTCAAAATCTAACAAAAAGGACTAAAATGCTTGTAGTGCAAACTAACTTATTGCAAACTATAATTATGATGCAAGATTCTACAAATGCTCATATAATAAGAAAATGTGTTTCTTCACAACATCAATAGGCCAACTTGACTATAAGGAGGGCATAAATTCAATGAAAAACTTCCTTTGAAACCAAGCAAAATGAATCGAGAAAAAGGTTCACAATTGCTAAAAAACAAGAAACAAACCAAAAATAAAAACTAAAAAGAAAAAAAAGTCAAGAACTATGTTTTTGTCTTTTTCTTTTTTAAATGACCCAAAGAAAATTTTGAGACCACAAAAGACCAGTAGTCTTCAAAAATAAAAATAACAAGCATACAGAGTCCAAAAATTCGCAAGTTATGCAACTTGAAATGGTAAAGGACTATAGACTTGCTGAGATTGATCTGAACAATAGTATAAAGGACTTCAACAAACCAAATGAACGTTAAGAAAGAGTTCCAAAATTGCCAAAGAGGCACTCAAAAACCATGAAAATTAAAATAGGTCAGCCAAAATAGAAAGGAAAGCAAAAAAATCTGAAAATTGGGTTATAAACAAAACGGCAATCAACTTCTTTTTCTGCAAAGAAGACTTGAACCTAAGACCCAAACTGAAACGTTACTAAAAAATAAAACCCTAGGTTAACTAGGTTTTTCAACAAGAAGAAGATTAGGAATTGAAAACTTGCAAGAAAACAAAGCTTCAATAATAGTGATTGACCAGAAAATAGTAATAACCACCAGGAGAGAATCTTAATTGGGCCAAATATTTTGAAAAGTTAATTCAAAATAAGGTATACGCAACCATGTAAAGACACAAACGTGTGTATATGTGACTAAAATAGAGGGAACTTGTGTCTACATGAGTCTATTTGAAAAAACTAGTGTCTATACACTACTGTATCCTCTGAGAAAGATGTATACAAAGCTCAATCAAGAAAAAAAAACCCAGGACTAATCCAAAAGATAAGACTTGTTGCCCAAGAAGAAAATCGGTCGCAAACACTATAAAATAAAGAAACCAATCAAACAAGCCCCGATCAAGAAGAAGCAACCGAATCTAGGAAAAACTAGAATATTTTCCCCAGTGGAGCCGCTAATTCTGTTACAGGTATAATCACCCTAGTGTCTTGGGTTGAGAAGCCCAACATAGCGCAGGGCATACAACATAAAGAGACATGCAAATAGGCAATCCTAATACTTGAACTACTGAAGTAGGAAGAAGAGATATTACCCAAAGTTCCTACATTTGAGGTTGTTCCCGTAGGCTCCAAACCCTATGCTTCTTCTAGTACCTTAGAACCTGCAACTCATTCAAGAGAAGCATGTACAACAACAATATAGAAAGCGTGTTCATGATATAGGTGTTAGGTCATATAAAAATGTGAGTAAATAAGCATTAACATAAGATTTTATAATTAAATCATAACATATATTAATGCATAAATACCATAAACATCAGGAAGAAGATAGTTCCTATTTATTGATGTAAACTAATGAAAATATGGAAGAAATCAACCTGAGTCATCTGCTAGCTCCAAGCGAAACCGTCTTCCAGATCCATCCTTCCCAGGCCTGAACAATCCTCCTCCATAGGTATACATAAGGATTTCATAAAGGCATGAAGGACATCTCATGAAGGAAATAGAGGTTTCCTATGACTTGGGAGTGTAGAAGGCACATGTCTTTCTTTAGACTTGATCAAGGATGTAATCAACTATAATATTGTTACAGGTCAATTTGGGCACATCAGTTCTGATTTCCAGATCAGTACTATCAAGGTCGATCAATCCCTAATTCAGTTATTTTCATTCCCTAATGAGGTCAACCTACATCGTGCTTGCCTCCCAAGAGTTTCCATGACACCATTCATCCAAAAAGTATCCATAAGGAGATCAGCGCAGGTAGACTTTTATCAGGCTACATTGCAATGCAGAAACTGCATTGACTGGGTGCACTGCAGTGCATTTAGCCTTAGTTTCACCTACACTGAGCGAGATTCATCGAATTTTTTAAATGAATCCATTAGATTCCTCATCCAATGGATACTTCTAGAAGTTTGCAGGTTGATTGAGCTCACATTTGGATGAGGAAGAGGATGAATGAACCTCAATACATTACCCTTCCTCTATGGAACCACTTCTGAAATTTGGCAGAGCACTCATGAAGGCCATTAATGGCTTAACCTCCTCCATTTAGCTATAAAATGACCAGGCATTCAAAGGCTAGTCTGGGTTGTAATTTCTTGAGCTAAGGAAATGCTACTTGAATGAGATTAGTAAGAGTATTGTAATGATGTTGAATTGTTGTTTCATGAGGAGAGAAGGGATCGAAACTGGAAGGAAGAGACTGAATCAAGCATGAACATTCATGGGTTATAATATTTCCTTTTATTAATAATGTATTCAAATATTTTTCCATTCATGTTCTTATATGATGTATATCGTATTATGGATTCTATGTTATGTTTGGTAAACATATATTTATTGTATTCTTTTATGGGTTTCTGTCTCGACTTATGTGCAAGTATTTTCCAAGTGAGTTAAGAATGGAAAGGAGCAACAAAATTGATCAAGGGAGAGAGGGAGCGAGTGAAAGCTACAGGTTGGTTTCCCTTACTACCCCTCTTATCTGTTGATCAAAGAAAAGGTATTGAATTATTTTGACTATTGTTTCTATAATAGCTACTAAGTCTAGAGGGTTAGGCATTTGATGAAACACTAAATTTGACTAAAACAAATTGGCGACTCCATTGGGGAGCATCTTAAGCCTTTTAGTAACTTATCACCTCCTTAGACACCTTGAATACTTTACTTGTTGTGATTTAGCCTTTTGCATTGAATTTTGGTCAAACTTTGAGGTTAGATGACTCCTAAGTGGTGTCACAGGAATCAGCACAGGCTAGCCTTACAAACAGTGCTATGCAGTGGAGTTATGCCTTCTTTGACCTACGCTGATTAACTCTGGAATATTTAATCAGCACAAATTGGCCCTCTTTGTCCTACACTAATCAATGCAGGTAGCCCTTCTTTGACTTGCATTGATCAATCTTGAAATCATTGAAATTAGCGCAGGCTTTAGTGAGAGACAGTGCACTGCAGCACAGTTAGCCCGTCTTTGACCTGCACTGATCAAACTTAGGTTAAATTGCCATCTTTGGGTTGAGTTTTTTGCCAAAATTCTTCCGATTGCTTGCTTGCTAAATGTCAATGATGTTTTTCTTGCTAATCCAACCCTACTTTGATTGGATTGATTAATGTTTCTTTAATGTTTTCTTTGTCATTATCAGTCTATAGTCAAAGTTAGAATATACTTGATTGATCTTTATCAAAAGAAAGTGTCATAAAATCATCTTTTCCTTCGAAAGTTGAATTGTCGTAAAGTCTTCATTCAAGAAAGATCGACTAATTGATGTGTGCATTTGATTTTTATTTTCATTTAAAGTGTCAAAAATCTTCATTTCTTTAAAATCGAAACCGTTGTACAATCTTCCTTTCCCTTTAAAAGAAATTGTGGTGAATCGTCATTTTTTTATGAAAAGAGTTCTGAATCATTTGTGCATTAGTTTTTATTATTGCATCATTCACATTAAGAGAAACTTAAAAGAAAAACATGCATTGTGCATATTAAAGTTTGTGAATGCTTGAAAGGAATGGTATAGGGAATTGCATCTAGTTTATGCTCTTTGTTGATTGATCAAAAAGTACTTGTTTGCTCTATCCCTAGTAGCTAGGATTTTCATTGTTAAATTGAATGGAAAGAATGCTTATCATATTAGTTGCATTTTAGGAATTGCAAACATACATCACATGGTGAACCTTGAAAGGAAAATTATAAAGAATATCAACTTAAAATTTAGATCAATTAATCTAATAACGCATTGGAAACATCTAAAGGTCTAGGCTAGAGACGTGTTTCGGCATCTTTAAACCTAGTGGCTGTCATTTTCACTGAGGTTAGGTGATTCCTCCTCTTTGATTCGATAAGTGCTAGTATGGACTTGTGCTCCCTATACCGTAGAGTATTATAGGTTTTAACCCCATACAAAAATTACCTGCATACGAATTCTAAAACATAGAAAAATAAACAATGCGAGAGCATAACTTATAAAACACATATATACAGAGATTTTCCCATAGGATCCCAAAACCAAGACTACCAGCTTGATTTTTCATTATGTTCCTTTCAATGTTATAATACATATTTATACATGCCGAAGCATCCAATACCATGGACCGAAAACAATTCTGTCCAATACCATGGACCGAAAACCATCACATCCAATACCATGGACTGAAAACCATCGTGTCCAAAAAACATGTGCGAAAAAATGCACAAAACCATAGGTGGGTCCACCCAACCTAACATAGGGTCCAAAACCAAAATTTTTTGGGCCGCTACCCTGGACCCGATAAAGTGAGGTTATGGGTATGCCTCAAACACCCTGTGACCCCCCTTCCCCAGCGACACAATCGACGAAATGAAGGGGGGCTCTGCCCCCCCTCTATCCCCCCAGTTAACTACGTGGGCTAGTCATGGAAAGAATATAACACAACCCAACATTCTCCCACTTTTTGTTTTCTTTCGACAAGGGACCACAAGAGAGCTTACTCATTTTTCCAGCCCTGAAATGCCCATTGTCTCTCTAATCCAAGAGAACTTCTCAGAGCTCATAGATTTTGTCAATGCATCTGCAGTATTGTTCAAAGTATCCACCTATACTAGAAACACCTTTCTGTCTTCTATCATATCCCTCACAAAGTGATACTGAACATCAGGTGCTTTGTCTTTGAATGATATACAGGGTTCTTTGCCAAGAAAATTGCACTTTGGCTGCCACAGTCTATCTTTATAGCTTTGTGTACTAACCCCATACTTGAACACAATCTTTACAACCAAACTGATTCCTTGCTTGCATGAGTGGCTGCCATGTATTCTACCTCTATAGTTGATAGTGCCACTATAGATTGTTTCTTACTCATCCAACTGACTGCACCTCCAAATAGGTTAAACACATACCCACTTGTAGATCTTCTCTGTTCCAGATCTCCAACCCAGTCTACATCGACACAACCATGAATATCAAACATTCTGTCTAATCCTGATCTTCCTTGCTAGCACAAACCATAATCACTAGTGCCATGCAAATACCTGAAAACACGCTTCACTGCTGTCTAGTGCTCCTTCCCCGGTTTGGCATAAACCCACTCAATACTCCCACTACATCTGCAATGTCTGGTATATTACAGACCATTGCATACATCAGGCTACCGACTGCACTTGCATATGGAACACGGGACATGTCCTCTTCCTCTTCCTTTGTCTTGGGACATTGTTCACCAGATAACCTCATACCTATAGGAATAGGAACCTTCACTGGTTTACTATCATTCATATTAAACCTCTATAGTATTGTCCCAACATACTTCCTCTGGTTTAACCAAAGCTTCCTCTTTACCCGATCTCTTTTAATTTCCATGAAAAAAATATAGTTTGTAGCACCAACATTTTTCATGTCGAATTTGGCAAACAATTGGGTCTCCAAATCATGGATAATTTCTTTGTCATTTCCAACCAGCAACATATCATCCACATACAAGACCAGATAAATAACATGGTCACCAATTAATTTTAAATACACAGTGATCTGCTTTTCTTCTGATGAAGTCAAGTCCCTGTATAAATGTATCAAATTTCTAATAACACACCCTTGGTGACTATTTTAACCCATACAAAGACTTCTTTAACTTGCATACCATTTCTTTCTTACCCTTCACCGCAAATCCTGCATGTTGCTTCATTTATATTTCCTCTTCTAGATCCGTGTGAAGAAATCATGTCTTCACATCCATCTGTTCTACAACAAATAAAAGTAATCTAATAGAAGTTACCTTGGCAATAGGAGAAAAAAATATCACCAAAATTAATTCTCGACACCTGGGAATAACCTTTTGCTACCAACCAAGCTTTTAATTTCTCCACCTTCCCTTCTACATTTATCTTCTTCTTGAACACCCATTTGCTTCCAATGGGTTTCCTTCCAGTTGACAACTCCACTAGATCCCAAGCCTCGTTTTTGTGCAAAGATGCCATTTCATCAACCATGGCCTCTTTCCAGAGTTTGACATCCTCTGAATGTACTATTTCCTTCATAGTCCTGGGATCATCGTTAGTAATAGATAAATCAAAATTCGAACAGAAAGAAGATGGACTACACCTTTCTGGCTACCTTCATTCTCAAACTAATCTTCTCACACCCAGAGTTTGTGGCTCTTCATCTTCTGACTCCTCCTCTACTATAGAGTCTGATTCTTCCTCCTTAAGCTCAAACTCTATCTTCTCAGGTTCCTTTGGCTGGATTTCATGTTTAATAACATATTTTACCTCTCTTAACACCACATCTCAACTGTACACAACCTTCCATGTGACTGGGTTCCAAAGCTTATAACCCTTTAGACCATCCTTATACCCAATAAAGATGCACTTTTCATATTTACTATCCAACTTGGTTCATTTCTCCTTTGGAACATGTAC